>SNQN01005761.1:0-42432 GCA_008642245.1 Bassia scoparia
GATCCTCTCGTTGTCGAGATGAAGATCGCGGATAAGCGAGTCCGTCGTATCCTAATCGACACGGGGAGTTCGTCGGATATTATTAGCTTTGAATGTCTTCAAAAGTTGAAGTACAATGATGACGATCTAGTCCCTTGCCATAATCCGGTCATTGGATTTGGTGGGGGCGTGATTCAACCTGTTGGCATAGTCACACTTCCTCTCCGAATGGGAAAGGAGGACAAGTGCCGACACATGAAGGTCAAGTTCTTGGTGGTTCAGAACATGTCGGCCTACAACGTGATTCTTGGTCGCCCAACCCTAAATGCATCGAAGTCAGTCGTGGTTACACATCTCATGTTGATGAAGTTTGTGTGTAATGACGGCAAGATAGGGACAATCTATGGTGATCAGCAAGTCGCCAGAGAGTGTTACCTCACCACTGTCCGCCCACTTGCTGGGGGCAAAGAGAAGGATATGCCAGAGCCGTCGGAGAAGAGGGTTCAGAAAAAACGAAAGGCGGGTGAAGTCTTGATGGTGCATGGACGACACCAAGAGGCCATGGCAATCCATGGCTTGTTTGCTTCTATCTCACGGCCTGAGCCTGGGGGCCACCAAGAAGATTTTCCTATCGATCCTACCATCCCAGGGAGAACAGTGAAAGTTGGAGAAGCTATGGGAGAAGAAATTGAAAAGGGACTCAAGGCTTTGCTAAGAGAATACAAGGATGTCTTCGCTTTCTCGGTAGAAGAGATTCCAGGGTTGGATCCAAAGATCGCCCAACACAGCTTGGATGTTGATCCCACCATGAAGCCAGTAAAACAGAAAAAGAGAAATCTGGGACCAGTCCGTAGCAAGGCCGCTGATGAGGAGGTGAAGAAGCTTCTGGATGCGGGTTTCATCCGTCCTTGCCAATACCCCGAATGGGTCGCCAATGTAGTCTTGGTACCTAAACCTAATGGGACGTGGAGAATGTGCGTTGACTACACTGATCTCAACAAAGCCTGCCCCAAAGATAGTTTTCCACTGCCCAAGATAGATAAGTTAGTAGATTCCACAGCAGGGCATGAAGCTATGAGCTTCGTTGATGCTTACTCAAGATTCCATCAAATCCCTCTAAAGGAGGAAGACCAGGACAAAACAGCCTTAGTCACTGACAATGGGTTGTATTGTTACAAGGTGATGCCATTTGGCCTTAGGAATGCCCCTGCAACCTTCCAAAGATGTGTAAACACCATCTTTGCTAAGCAGCTTGGAAGGAACGTGGAAGCCTACATAGACGACATGATCATTAAAAGCAAGAAAAAGGAAGATCATGTCAGAGACTTAAGAGAGACCTTTGATACCCTCCGACACTTTGGTATGAAGCTAAATCCGAAAAAATGTGTGTTTGGAGTTACTTCAGGAAAATTTTTGGGTTTTCTAGTTGATGAACGGGGCATAGAGGCGAACCCCGATAAGGTCAAGGCAGTCCTGGATGGATATGCAATCCCAAGGAGTGTCAAGGAGGTACAGAAGCTAACGGGATGCTTGGCAGCGTTGGGAAGGTTTCTGTCAAAATCAGGGGACAAGTGCCAATATTTCTTTCGAGCTATCAAAAAGAGCGCCAAATTTGAATGGAGTGAGGAAGCCGAAGCGGCATTCCAGAAACTCAAGACCATCTTCACTCCCTTCCACGGTTGGTAAGCCCCCAGGAAGGTGAGACATTATACATGTATTTGTCGGTATCTGAGCATGCGGTTTCAGCAGTGTTGGTGGCTGAAAGAGAGGGTACCCAATTACCAGTCTACTTTGTAAGCCATGTTTTGCAAGGAGCGAAAATGCGCTATGCTACGGCTGAGAAGTTTGGGTTGGCTCTTATGATGGCGAGTAAGAAGCTTCGCCCCTATTTTGCAGCCCATAAGATCGTGATCTACATCGACCAGCCCATCAAACAACCATTGACCAAGCTAGAATCATCAGGCAGGATGCTGAAGTGGGTCATTGCGTTAAACGGTTTCAATCTCGAATTTGAACCTAGGAAAGCCATCAAGGGCCAGGCCTTGGCAGATTTCATCGTAGAATTAACGAGACCCCCTCCAGTCGAAACATCAAGCGATGTTTGGACGTTATTCGTGGATGGATCCTCCACTCAAAATGGGTGTGGGGCAGGGATCTTGTTTAAGTCTCCTGAAGGAGATACGTTTGAATACGCCATGAGGTTTAAGTTCCAGACATCGAATAACGAGGCAGAATATGAAGCATTGGTGGCTGGAATTCGAATGTGCAAAGCGGCTGGGGCACACAAAATTGACGCCATGTCTGACTCTCAATTGGTGGTTAGTCAAGTAAATGGAGAATATGAAGCCAGGGATGAGAGTATGATTCGATACTTGGAGATGGTGAAGAAGGAAACGGAAGGTTTAGATCAGTTCCATTTGGTCCAAGTCCCTCGATCGGAAAACAACCAAGCTGATGCTTTATCTAAGTTGGCTAGCTCTGCAACCGGAGATTCCCCAAGATCTGTTTTCTGGGAGGTGAAAGACCGAAGAAGTATAGACGAACTAGAGGAGGTTCATTTCATTGATCGAGGAAGTACTTGGATGGATGAAATCATCGAGTATAAGCTGACAGGTAAACTTCCTCAAGATCTGCAACGAGCAAAATATGTGAAGGCCCGAGACTCTTGGTTCGTTTATTTGAAGGGACAGCTATACAAGAAGTCTTTCTCCCATCCTCTTCTCAAGTGTATCACGCCTGAGAAAGGGGCAGAGGTTTTGGATGATATTCATCAAGGGCAATGTGGTTCTCATATTGGGGCAAGGGCGTTAGCAGAGAAAACTCTCCGTACTGGGTACTATTGGCCGTCATTAAGGGGAGATGCCATGGAACTCGTCAAGAAATGTCCAAAATGCCAAATTCATGGAAACCTCCATCAGAAACCAGCAAACCTTCTATCTCCGGTCTTATCGCCTCTACCTTTCGCGAAATGGGGAGTAGACATATTGGGTCCTTTCCCTCAAGCCCCTGGACAAAAGAAATTTCTGATTGTGGCAGTGGACTATTTCACCAAATGGGTGGAAGCTGAGCCAATGAGGAACATAAAAGTCTCAGATGTGAAAGGATTTCTCTGGAAGAATATCATCACAAGATTTGGATTGCCGCAATCCATAGTGTTTGACAACGGCCCGTAATTTGACTCTAATACTCTCACCAACTGGCTATCGGACCAGGGCATAAGCGCACATTTCGCGTCTGTAGCCCATCCACAAGCCATTGGGCAGGTAGAGTCGTTCAACAAAATCATTTGCAATGGAATCAAGAAGAAGTTGGACAGTGCCAAGGGGCTATGGGTCGAAGAGCTTTACAATGTGTTATGGTCAATCAGGACTACCACGAAGAACTCGACGGGAGAAACCCCCTTCACTCTGGTGTATGGGTCGGACGCTGTGCTCCCCATAGAAATGTATGAGCCTACATTGCGAGTTATGCTTTATTCTGAAGAAGGCAATTGGGAAGCGATGCGGCATAATCTTGATTTGATACCGGAGGTCCGGGGCAATGCCCTATTGCGTCAGCAAATTTACAAGCTCAGGATGTCCAGGGAATACAACAAAAGGGTGAATCATCGACCTCTTCAGCTGGGAGATTTGGTTTTGCGGAAGATGGAATCCACAGGTCGAGCAAAAGAAGAGGGCAAGCTAACCCCAAACTGGGAGGGTCCGTATAGGATTTGTGAAGTGCTACGTGATGGGACTTACAAGTTGGAAGACGCAAATCAACAACGCTTGTCTCACCCTTGGAACACCGATAATCTGAAAAAGTACTATGTTTAGCCTGCAAGTGTAAGCACACTAGCAGAAATTGGCCAAGCGGCCTTGTAATTTTTTGAAGTAAGATTGAATGAAAGCCTTCAATACTTTGAACTTCAAAATGTGTGTTGGTATCTTATCAGGGGCAAATTCCCCTCCCCTTTTACATTTTAAAGACCCTCAAAACGAGGGCATAAGACCCTCAAAACGAGGGCACAAGTCCCTCAAAATAAGGGCACGTTATTATCATTCTTACGCAAGATCTGAGTTACTTAGAAAGTATCACAGTCACAAGGAAATAATATGCTAATATCACACAGCTTTTAATAAGGTCAACTAGTCTTAAGTAAAAATATTTACAGCTTGTGAAGGACAAACGTTCCTAAAATCGCGTAAATTTCATATGCTTAAGGTTTTTCAAGAAAATCTTGATTTACAAAGGGGCAAGTGGCCCCACAAATTGTTAAAAGCAAACACCTATTTATGCGAAGGGCTTAATCTATAACTTGCGAAGGGCAAGATCTTTATTCCTGCGAAGTGCAAGGTTCTTAACTTGCGAAGGGCAAGATCTCTATTCCTTTGAAGAGCAAGGTTCTTAACTTGCGAAGGGCAAGATCTTTATTCCTGCGAAGTGCAAGGTTCTTAACTTGCGAAGGGCAAGATCTCTTTTCCTGCGAAGAGTAAGGTTCCTAACTTGCGAAGGGCAAGATCTTTAACCTGCGAAGGGCAGGTAAAAACTTTGAAGAAAAAGTCACTCAATCTCCAAGTTTAAGGGCAATCAGTATGATTGGTTGACTTGACACCCCTACTAGGTCTCAAGTCAATCAATTCTTTGTCATTTATAAACTTAGAGATTTCGTGGTAAAACACAACACCAATGATTAGGTGGAAGGTGCGAACGTACACTTCAGTGTATCCACCTATTTCTATTCGCATGTTAAAGGTTGCTAACAAACTGCGAAGGCATGCTTTGTCTACCTGTGAGTTATCTGCGAAGGGCACCTAGCTTTGTAAATCTTTCCAAACACTTAGAGTTTGCAAAGACTTACAGGGGCAAGGAGATGATATGAAGAAAGTACTAAAGAAAAAGGCGAAACAGGCAGATATCAAAATTAAAACATGTGAAGAGAGACAATTAATACCAAAATGGCGAAGTGCCCAAATTGAATTAAGATGCGAGCAGATGGGGGCTTCGCACAGGGTGATAATTGTTTACATCAAAAATCATTGCCTAAGATAAAAAAGTTTCAAATTACATTCCAAGAGAATAGTTAGATGAATATACAAATTGATTGACAAAAGAGACAGCAAAAAGACAACATCGGCGAAGGTTGGAGAAGAGGCGAAGGCCCTATTCCTCATCGTCATCTTCGAACTGATAGATGAAATTTGGTTGAGGCTTTTCAGGGCGAGGCGAAGGCAGTTTGTCGACGAGAGCACATTCTTCGACGTAGTTCAGACGCTCTTCGAACACAGCATAAGGATAATCATCTTTGATTGGCATGAGCTCCCAGGCATCAGCGATGAGAGCTCTCATTTCCTTGATTCCCTTATCCTTCGAATCCGTTACCTTCTTCTCCACTGCTTCCTGCAAAGCTTTGTGCTCCGTCTGAAGTTTGGAAAGGGCGGTAGCAGAAGTCGAAGCAGCATCCTTCGCCTTGCGAAGCTCCTCGTCATATTTAGCCTTCAGCTCAACCTTCAACTTTGTCTTGCTGGCTTCAAGCTCTGTTTTTACCTTCGCAGCAACTGCAGCGTCGAAGAGGGACTTCTCCTCCGCAGCAGACTTAGCCTTCTCAGTTTTGAGAATCTCAAGCTCATCCTTGGTCTTCTTATAAACTCGAAGAGCCTGGGAATGGCTTCGTTGAGTCTCAGCCAACTCATTCGACAATCTCCAGTTCGCCTCGGAGTTGTCAAGAGCGATGGCGGTTGTCTGCTGTTGGATATAGTCACTGGCCTCTTGGTACAGCAGGTCCTTAAACTTTGCCTCTCTCCGGTAATGGCGAATAGCCTTCGCCAGTCCATCTACCCTCACCATGGCCTGCGAAGGAAGAATCAAATGGAAACGTTAGGTGATGCAAAAAGGAAATAGAAAAAACTGAAATTTTACTAAGTGTTTAAGAAATACATTACCTCCGCCAAACATCCCTCGATGGCTCCAGCAGAGCCTTCGTCGAGACCACGTAAAGTGTCTCGGTACTCCGAAGGAGCACACTTCACCATCTCCCTAAGCATCTTCCGCTTGTTAGGAGCTGGGAAGTTTTGCGAAGCCCTGAGGAATCGATCTTCTTCCTCGTCAATCCAGGTTTCGTCTTTTTCCTCGTCATTCGCCAATTCCTCCGCCACAGTTGGGTGTTTATTGGCGAAGTGCCTCCTTAAGCCCTGGTCAGGATCCGTGTCTGGCTTCGCTGTAGGGGCTCAAGGGACCCTTGGAAATGGTGGAGAGACCAAGGGAGGGACGATGTTGTCATCGTCGATATTAAACTTCGAAAAGTCAATATCTTCGATGCTTCCCAYGTATTCGTGGTGGGGAAAGAAGGTYTGTTGGAATTCAGCTTGTTGGCGACTGGCAGCTTCGTCGCCATCACCTTCGATGTCCACAAATTCTGCAAAGTTATTAGGACGAAGGTCAGGGTCCAGCTCAACAGTTTCTGAATCACCGCCTAAGTTTAAAGGGTATCTGTTGGAGCGAAGGGGAGTTATCATGGAACTCCTAGACCTTCGCCCATAGGTGTTAGCATAATTTAAATGCTACCATGATCATCGTCGGCAAGGGTATCTCCGAAGGGGAGATACGTGAGAGTGCTTCTGGTGCTTCGACGAAGTACCAGCTCATGCGAAGATGCCTTCCTCTTCGCACCAGCATGGGAATCGCTGGTCCTTGACACCGGGTTGCCGAAGCCCTCCCACACGCGCGAGGTCATCGAATCGACCCTACCACATCTGGCGAAGCCCCTTGGAAGGGGTTCCTTCGCAGGAGTGGCCTTCTTCTGCGACCGTCTCGTCGCTTGATCTTCAATATCACCGTCGAAGGCTTTAGGAAGATCCTAAAAACACAAGAAAATTCACAAGTGTTGACTCATCAAACAAGAGACAAACCTTCGCACATCAACAAAAGTATGTGGAATGGACCATGTATAGACACGGGGAACATGTCGCAGACCCCCTTTAAAAGACAAAGGGAAGTTGCGAACGTTCACTACAGTGTACACTATTTCTCTTCGACAAATCGTCAAGGAGTGAGATCTGCGAAGAAAAAGTCAAGCAAGCACTGAAGTGTACCTTCGCCATTATACCCAACTAACGAACTTGCGAACGTACACCTCAGTGTATCTTGCATTTTTCATTCGCCAAAAAACATCAAAAGATGCGAGATTCTAAGATGCAACACTGAAGTGTACCTTCGCAGTATACCCCAACTAACGAGGAACTTGCGAACGTACACCTCAGTGTATCTGCATTTTTCATTCGCCAAAACATCAAAAAGATGCGATTGAGTTCTTAAGATAACACTGAGTGTTACTTCGCAGATTCACCCAACTAACTGAGGGACTTGCGAGTACACCTCAGGTATCCTGCTATTTCATTCGCCAATTATTGTCAAGAAATGCGAACGTTACTCTCTTGCTGACGGAGAAAATCATGCGAACAAGTTTTTCAATGTACTGAGTGTACGTTCCAACTACCCCTCAATTGAATTGTTGAAAGATAGCTGCGAAGCAAAATCAGTACCCTGCACTGAAGTGCACGTTCGCCGGTCCTCTACCAAGAATCGCAGTACTATTTATCGAAGGGAAAAATTGCGAAGTAAAAACCCAGTAAACACTGGAGTGTACGTTCGCAAGTTCCCCAATTAAAAGCATGAAGAATTTGACTAAGTGTKAGGAAACTTACAGCACGGTCCTTGTTCTTTTCTTTAAGGCTGCGATACCTAGCCTCCGCAGCAATGGCATCGTAGTCTTTTTGTTCCATCTTGCCTCTCTGAATGTCAGGCAGTCTTTTGTAAGCAGCCTCTGCGAAGCAAGCAAATCAAAGGGTTAATAAAAGCGAATACATGGATGTTCGAACATAAAGAAATGCGAAGCTACCTCTTTCCTCCCTAGTGCCATCCATCAGCGAGAAGGCCATAAGGAAGTCATTGTTAACAAAGAACTCATAAAAAGGAAGCCAGTATTTGGGAAGATGATCCTTGGTTGTTCCATCACCAAGGACCACTGGCTTCGAGGTGAAGTATTTTATTTGCTTCTCCTCGTTGTCTGTAAGGGTTCCCAATTCGTGATTCTTWACCGAATTGGGAGTCCTTGTCCAAGCAGCCAAAATTTTACTCTCCTTCTCCTCGGCGGATCGAAGGAAGAAAAAATCAGTTTTCCAGACGTTGAACTTATTTGGCTTGTCGAAGGCTGTCATGAARCCTTCACGATTCGYCAATTGGTACCAGCCATAAAGGCATTTATTGTTCTTGCTCAGGGTGTGCATTCGCACAAAGACGCGAACGGATGGGGAATATCCTCTYGCCTTGCAAGTAGCGAAGTACCCCAAAATGTGAACCCATGAGTTGGGTGTCAACTGCGATAAGCCTATCCCATAGGCAGCAAGAAGATGATGGAAAAATCTCCTAACGGGCACCCTCAATCCAAGGTCCACTACATCCTTGTAAATGGCGAAGGTGCCTTCAGGTGCATCCACGATGCGATCCCCCTTTTTGGGAATTATTAGTTCAAGGCCTTGTCCTCGAATTCCTAACATAGTACTATAAGCCGCCTTGTTCGCGGACAATTCTGTGATCCAGCCCTCGCGAACCTTAAAGGATTCGGGAGTTGGGTAGCTACGAGGCTTCGCAGGTACTGGAACMGTTGTCTCGAGGTTTCCCTCAACAAAAACATCTTCTGTCGAAACGTCCAAGTCAAAGGTCTCAGGTATAATGTCATCTGGGTCATCGTCCATATGCGAAGTCGAAGGACCTTCGCCAGATCTATTTTGCCTACTACTAATGCCTGGAATCCAAGCGGTCTGTTTCACCCTTGGCATGTTAAAATCCTGCACAAGGAGAGAAGTGTTGGATGGATATTTATTCAGAGGAGGTTTGCATGGTCGATATTGGGGAATCGAAGAACCCTGGGTCTCAACAGATCCTGGTGATGTTGGCCTGGGCTCCCCGAAGCCCCCAACATCCGACTTATTAGGGCTTGATGACGAAGACGAWGCCATTTTTATTACTTTGTAAAAAAGAATGAGAAAAATCAAAACTTCAAAGAAAAAACTATACCTTGAGTCGACGAGTCGAAGAGTGAGGTCGAAGGAAATAAAGTCGAGGAAGAATCTGAAGGCTKTGGAACAACGAACCTTAAACTGCGAACCGAGGAAGCTTCAAGTTGAGTCGAAGAAGAGAGAGAAAACTTAAAGAATTCTAGAGAGAGGAGAGAGTAAATTCAAGAAATAAATTCTTCACCAACTCTTTCTCTCTCCTCCCTACCCCCTATTTATAGAAAAAATTAGGGTTAGGTGGGCTTGGATTTCAAATTTGAAATCCAAAGAATGAGCGGGAAACCCAAATCGGCAACAGTAAAGCCCAAATGTTATGGGCCTGGTTTTCAAAGCCCAATCCGAAGATTTTGGTGGGTTTGACTGAGGGTTTAATCCAGACTTAATATGAAGCATTTTGTCTGGATTCCCACAACCCAAGGTGTCAGAATATGGCACAAAAATCGAGAAATGGAATGTACTCTGACTGTGGCTCAAATCCCAAGAAATGGGAAACCATCCAACTCCTGGCACAACTTTCGAGAATTGGAAAACTATCAACCTATTTGACTAAGGCAGTGCACGAAAATCGAGGAATGGATGTACTCAGTGCAAGGCTCGAAAATCGAGGAAAACCTCGTTGGAGAAAATGGACACAAAAATCGAGGAAAGCTCTCGTGTCCAATTTTGAAAATGAAAATTGCTATCAAACCCTCCTAATACAAGCGTATTAGGAGCGTTTGAGGGGCAAATGATGTGGCACGAGAAGTCACGTGTCGTGTTTTGCTTGGTCGTAAAAATCCAACATGGCACAGAACTACGGGACACGTGTCATGAGTGGAGTGGCAGATGATCTGTCTGCAATCGATCGAGAACCGATTAAATACCGTAAAGGAAACCGATCAACCAAGCAAACAGGTAAAACGATGCATAGGATGGTGACAAGTGTCACACATCCGAGCCCCCAAGAGATAAGGCAAAAGCCTATAAATACCCCTTAAGAGGCACCATTTTCCACACACTTTTTCATACATTTGAGAGCATTTACTCATACTTAAGCAAGTATAGAACTTATCTCTCTAACTTCTCTCTACATAGCTTAGCATTTATTACTTTCCTCCTTCCTTTACTTACTTAGGCATCGGAGGGGAGATAATCCGAAACGGATTATTCTCCTTCTTGCAGGTGCTAAGGCGACGCGAGGAACTCGAAGTGCCAACAACTTACAACAATTGAACAACGAAAAATCAACCAACAACAACGAAAATCCTCCATTTTTATTTATTTATTTTTCTCACCAAAAAAATGGCGTGTACTATTAATTGATTCCTTCAAAAACAACTACGGAGTACAAGCCATTGCTAAGAGGAAAAAAGGTCAACTCCACTGCCCAGTACTAGGATTATGCGTTGAGTAGTAGCAAGAAAATTAAACCCTATAACTGCAAAAGGTCGAATTGAAGGGGAAGATGAACCAGATATGGGAACTTCAAAGTGAGCAGCGAGGTTACTGTTACGCAAGTGTAGGATTACACGAATTCGAACCGACACACCACAATCGAACCTATTTACGCCCAAATTCAAGTCAACTTGCTTGTGACTTTATTCAAAATCTGGGTTTGATTCTTGTTATGAAAACACTATTGTGTTCGTTTTTTGGGTTCGATTTGCTTGGATTTTACCTCACCCTCAAGAAATCTGGGTTGTCATGTTGTTGTGCTTGTATTTTCGTAGTACTTGTCAACAATGGGTTTGTGCCTTTGTGGCTTTCAAACACCCAAATTCAAAAAACAAAACCCCATTGTTCATGAGTTTTCTTAAGCTTAATCCCGAAACTTCTTGTTTTGAATAATGGAAACGAGTATCTTTTTTTGAAGTTGTTCCAGATTTTTTTAAAATTTATTTATCTAAATTTAGTAGTTCTTATTGTTGGAATAGGGGTGATTATCGGTCGAACCGAGACCGAGCTTTCCTAAGTTCGTCTCATGTTCGTTTGAGTTTTTTCGAGCTCGAACCGAGCTTGAAAATTATTGAGCCGAGCTTTGACCAAGCGTTGACCGAGTCTTTAACGAACTGTTCACGAACAAGTTATGCTAATTATTATTGTTGGTTCTATCGTCTACTTTGATTTTCTTCTTGAATTTTTCTTCGTTTTGTTCATTTTTTTATGTAAAGAATTTGTTAACCTTCACATATGTAATAAGCAAGATATTTATTATTATGTATTTATGCATAATATATTATTTTTAAATATAAAATAATTAACGAGCCTGTTCACGAGCTTTCGAGCCGAATCCACTCTAGTTCAGTTTGGTTCATTTAACTTTCGAGCCGAGCCCGAAATCGAGCCGAACTCCAACGAGCCGAGCTTTAACCAAGCCGAGCTCGAACTGTTCACGAACAGGCCAGACTCATTCTCACCCCTATGTTGGATTATGTTTGATTCATTGAGAAGAGAGAGAGTAATGGTGGTAAAAATGGAAGAAAGAAGAAGTAAGGAGGAAGTAGTGGGTTTAGAAGGATGGTTTATTTTGACGGAAAAATTAACGGCCGTTAGTAGTAAGGGCATCCTAGTTATTAACCCTAACCTTAGGGGTACACGAGATAACTCGAAAACCTCAGGAGTATATGAGTTATTAAGGTTAACCTCGGGGGTATATTATGAGGAAATTTCCTTTAAATTTCTATAATCTCTTGGTTTTTCTTTTTTTGTCTTAGCATTTTAATTATAACTGGTGTTTTAGCTCGGGCGATGCCTCGCAGATTATCGTTATAAAAATAGTACTTGTAATTATAAATAAAAATGTTAGAAAAAGATAATACACCACCTTTAAGTTAGTTAAATATAATTATGAGACTTAATAAAAATTTACTCCCTCTGTTTTTTTTAGATGTTCCATACCATTATGGAACGGTTTTTAAGAGTTGATTGAGTTGAATAAAATAATTGAGTAAGTTGGGTAAAAAGTTGAATAAGTTAGGTAAAAGAGTAAATGTGTGAATGAAATTTTATGGGAAATAGTAATTTTGGGTGAAAAGATTGGGTAAAGTAATGAAAGTTGACTTTAAAAAGGAGTAAGTCATTAATGTTAGAGTAAATAAATAGGTAAAATGTGAAAAAGTTATTTTTAGATTGGTTTGGAACAACTATTTAAAAACATCCCTAAATAGAAACTGGAACAACTAAAAAAAACGGAGGGAATATTTGATATGATAACTAATGAAATTGTTGTGGATTAATGTGGTTAAAATTATGTTAGATAGGCTAGATAGCCGCCCATAAAGACTAGTCAATTTTTTGATTTCCGGGAAAATTCTTTAGATTTTCCTTTTCCTCTATGACCAATTATCACAAAAATTCAAACTAGTACGAATACTTTTTTCTTTTCAAACTACTTGGGTACTTTCATCCTCTAAAAAGCACTACTTAGGTACTTGCATTATTTTAAAAAATGATTGTGTTAAAATATTTCCTTTTGGCAATAGATTTTATCTACTCCGTATATATTTCTCTTATCATATATTTTATCTACGTAGTACTTTTTTTTCCGTAAATATTTTCCTTTGACAATAAAAATTAAATTTAAAAAAGAGTAATTTATTAACGTTAGAGTAAATAAAATAAGTATAAAAAATAAAAAAGTGATTTTTAAATTAATTTGCAACAACTATTTAAGTCACAACATATCAAAATAAAAATGTACAAACAATTAAGTAAGAGGAAGGATTATTTTTTTCAGCAAAATTTCAGAAAAAATTTCAAATAAAAATAAAAAAGAGAAGTACGAAGTATATGAGAATACCCAAGTCTCCTCCTAGAACGGCAGCATGAAGAGACGTTTGGCCACAAGGACCTCTGCAATTGTAAGAGAGAGATGATGCATTGCAATTGTCAAGAATGGTAATGAGCAATGAAGTACACCCGCTTTCAGCAGCCAAATAAAGAGGGGTCTCACCCTTATCATTAGGCTCATGATGAGGGCAGTCAGGGTCCGCTTCCACAAGCACCCGCACCATATAAGCATAACCAGCGCGAGCTGTGTGTGCAAGGCCGTATCCTTCTACTTGTTCTTTGCCCTCATAAGCCTCGTCACTTCCTCCTCCTGATTCACTCCCCTAGCCCCCTCAATGAATGCTTGTACCGCGTGCATACGCCCAAATCTTGCAGCCAGGTGTAGCAGAGTATCACCGTTGGTGTTCTCCTTCCACAGCAGGGTGCGTCCCCTATCATCATCTGTTATGGCAGCCTCAGTAGTTTAATAATAATACAGTTAGTTAGTATAGCTAGCTGTAGATTAGTTGTTTCTGTTAAGACAGTTAGTTAACTGTTTGGTCATGTAATTCAGTTACAATTGTTGTTTGATCCTTTGGCTCTATATATATATGAGCTATGATTACATTGTATGAACAACAAGAATATTACAATTTACTTCTCTTCTCTCAATTCTCTCTTCTTCTTCTTCTTCTTCTTCTTCTTCTTCTTCTTCTTCTTCTTCTTCTTCTTCTTCTTCTTCTTCTTCTTCTTCTTCTTCTTCTTCTTCTTCTTCTTCTTCTTCTTTCTTCTCTTCCTCTCTTTCTATTCTTTCTCCCTAACATTTCTCTCAAAAACCCTACTTCTGCTTACATATATCAATCCCCATAACAGTTTGGTATCAGAGCCTTTCGATCCTACCTTCAGAAATTTTTCCTAGTTTACACAACTATTCTGGCACCATATACTAGAAGTCAAGCAGCCATGGATGAACAAGTAAAGTGTTTAGAGCAGAAGATTGAGTCACAAGCCCAAACCATGCAGAAGCTAGTTCAGATGGTGCAAGAACTTAAAGATGCTGCTTCATCTAATGATCACTCACCCAAATCGATCATGGGCAAAGGAAGTAACCCTCTTGCCAATGGTATGCTCCCAAAACTTGATTTCCCTAAGTTTGATGGTAATCAGCCTCAAAATTAGATCAAGAAATGTCTGAGATATTTTGAATTATGTCGAATTCCTGAGGATAATAGAGTGAGTCTTGCATCATTGCACATGATAGACAAAGCTGAATCTTGGGTTTGTAGCTATTTAGCTGTCAGAAAATATGTTGCCTGGGATGATTTTGTTATTGATCTCACTGCTAGATTCAGAGATACAACTAGTTCTAATATAGTTGAATCATTCAATAAACTACAACAAACAAGATCTTTGGAAGATTACATTGATGAGTTTGAAAACATGAGATCACTAATGCTGCAATATGGGTATGTCTTACCTGATTTGTTTGTGCTGGATAGTTTACTGGGTTGCTTGAAACCTTCTTATAAGCAATTTGTGAAGGCTTTCAAGCCAGATTCAGTATATGCAGCCATCAGCTATGCCAGGTTGCAGGATGATAATATGCAACAATCTACTTTTCTTCCATCCCAATCAAGAGTCAGTAGACCTCAATATAATCCTAAACCATTACAAGCAATTCCTCTGCCTTCTTCTTCTACTTCTACCTCTCATAAACCACCATTGTTACCTACTCCATCTCATTCCCTTCCTCTTTTACCTAATCCCACTCCTAAATATCCAATTTCCTGAACCAACAATAAATACATCCCAGCTGATGTTAGAGCAGCCAAAATAGCACAGGGGTTATGCTATTTTTGTGACAAACCTTTTGAGAAAGGCCATAACTGCAGATTTAAGAAACCTCAACTATTTACTGTTGAGTTTCTTCCTATGTGTGATATTGAGAATCAAGATTCAGAGGATACTGAGCCACAATCAGTTCTTGAGGAGGAACCACAGATTTCAGTACATGCTTTGACTGGGAGTCAATCTTATAATACTATGAGAGTGGTGGGTACTGTCCATAATACTACACTTCATATCTTGGTAAATTCTGGCAGTACTCATAATTTTCTTGATCTAGCAATGGCCAAAAGAATGGGATGTCAATTAGATAAGATTGAGACACAATCTGTTGCAGTAGCTAATGGAAACCATCTTCCATGTCAGTATGTGTGTAGGGGTTTTGTTTGGAGTCTGTAGGGTCATGAATTTTGTTCTGATATGCTCATAATTTCTTTGGCTAGTTGTGATATGGTTCTAGGAGTTCAGTGGTTGAAGAATCTTGGGTCTATTAGCTGGGATTTCAATAATCTTACTATGGAGTTTACTTATAATGACCAGAAAATGCTTCTCAAGGGTTTACCTACTAGCCAACTGCATCCTTTGCTTTTAGAACCTAACTCTAAGCTATTTACTTCAGCCACACAATTATTTTTACTTCATTTACTTCCAGATCCACAGCATCTTGATTCTACCACTCAAATTCAATCTCAGTTGAGTTCTCATATACAAGATCTTAAGACCAAATTTCCCCAAGTCTTTTCCGAACCTATTACCTTACCACCTTCAAGGGGGGTCTTTGACCACAAAATTCCCATCTATGAGGGTGAGCACCCTGTCAACATCCGACCTTACAGATATCCCCTTAAACACAGAGATATCATAGAGCAGTTGATCTAGGACATGCTGGATAAGGGGTTCATTCAACATAGTTCATCTCCTTTTGCATCTCTTGTGGTTTTAGTGGGGAAAAAAGATGGTACATGGCGTTTATGTGTTGATTATAGAGCACTCAACAGGAAAACTATTAAAAATAAGTTTCCTATTCCTGTGATAGATGAGATGATTGATGAATTAGCTGGGGCAACTGTGTTTTCTAAGCTTGATCTTAGGTCAGGATATCATCAGCTGAGAATGCATGCTTCTGTTGTGCATAAGACTGCATTTAAGACTCACACAGGTCATTTTGAGTTCTTGGTGATGCCTTTTGGATTGACAAATGCACCAGCCTCTTTTCAATGTTGGATGAATCAGGTTTTTAAACCTCTCCTTAGGAAATGTGTTCTTGTGTTTTTTGATGATATATTGGTTTATAGCCAAACTTATGAAGAGCATTGGAAGCATTTAGAGGTTGTGTTTGACCTTATGAAACTAAATGCTTTACACATTAAGGATAGTAAATGTGTTTTTGCCACAGATAAGGTAGAATATCTTGGGCATTACATTTCAGGATTGGGGGTTCAAACAGATCCTAAGAAGATTTCAGTTATTGAAACATGGCCTGTTCCTAAAGATGTCAAACATTTGAGAAGTGTTCTGGGGCTTGCAGGGTATTATAGGAAGTTTATAAGGGAATATTCTATTATTTCTAAACCCTTGACAGATTTGTTAAAGAAGGGTTCATTCCACTGGAATTCTAGGGCACATAATGCTTTTGAGCAATTGAAGTCTGCTTTGTCTTCTGCTCCGGTTTTGGCTGTTCCAGATTTCACTAAAACTTTTGTGATTGAGACTGATGCTTCAAATTTGGGAATTGGGGCAGTATTAATGCAAGATGGTCATCCCCTTGCTTTCATTAGCAAGACTCTTGGTCCTAAATGGCAACAGCTGTCAGTTTATGAGAAGGAACTACTTGCAATAGTTCAGGCAGTGCAAGAATGGGAACAATATTTGATGGGCAATCCATTTGTTATCAAGACTGATCAAAAGAGTTTACAGTGGTTATTGCAGCAGAAAATTAGCACACCTTTTCAGCAGTTTTGGTTGTCTAAATTGATGGGATTCACTTATGAGATCCAGTATAAGAGTGGCAGGGAAAACAAAGTTGCTGATGCTTTGTCCAGGGTCCCAAATATTGACATTCTATCTTTGGTTGTTTCTGTAGCTTCTTCTAACCTTGAATCCTTGATTAAGGATAACTATAAGATGAGTGTAGAACTGCAGCAATTGCTCACACAATTGGCAGATGGGGTGCATGTTCCTGGTTATTCTCTGATCCAAAACCTTTTAAGGTTTCACAACAAGATACTAATTGGTCCTTGTCCTACACTCAGGCAGAAACTTCTCAATTGGGTACATGCCTCTCCTGAAGGTGGTCATAGTGGAAGGGAAGGCACTTTGAAGAAATTGAAGCAGCTCTTTTATTGGAAAGGGATGACTAAGGATGTTAGGTTTTTTGTGAAGAATTGCCAAGTATGTCAGGCTGCTAAGTATGAAACTATGGCTAAGCCTAGATTGCTTCAACCTTTGCCTGTGCCAGAAGAGGTATGGATTGATATATCCATGGATTTCATTACAGGGTTACCAAAGTCCTTGGGTAAAAGTGTGATTTATGTGGTGGTGGATAGGTTCAGTAAGGCTGCTCACTTCATGGCTTTGGCTCATCCTTTTACAGCTTTGCAAGTGGCTCAATGTTACTTGGATCATGTTTTTAAACTACATGGGTGGCCTAGGACAATAGTTAGTGACAAGGATTCTGTCTTTTTGAGTAAATTTTGGAAGGGTTTATTCTCAATACATTGTACTGAGTTCATGTTATCTTCAGCTTATCACCCTGAGTCTGATGGACAAACAGAGGTGGTTAACAGATGCCTTGAAACATATTTGAGGTGTATGTGTGGGGATACACCCACGGATTGGTGTATGTGGTTACCAGTTGCTGAATGGTGGTATAACACTCACTACCATACTGCAACAGGCCTTACTCCATATGAAATCATGTACAATTAGCCTCCTCCTTTGCATCTACCTTACTTGGCTAGTACTTGTGCCAATGATGAGGTTGACAGGAGTCTTTAAAGAAGGGAGGAAATGATTAATTTGGTCAAGCATCACCTGGCTAGAGCAGTTTGTAGGACGAAGAACTTGGCTGACAAAAGGAGGTCTGACAGAAGTTTTGTTATTGGGAATTGGGTATGGCTGAAACTCAAGCCCTATAGGCAAGTGTCAGTGCAATTGAGGGGTAATCAAAAGCTGAGCCAGACGTACTATGGTCCTTATCCTAT
Organism: Bassia scoparia; assembly: GCA_008642245.1. Taxonomy (NCBI): domain Eukaryota; kingdom Viridiplantae; phylum Streptophyta; class Magnoliopsida; order Caryophyllales; family Amaranthaceae; genus Bassia; species Bassia scoparia. Next base: position 17,828 of record SNQN01005761.1, read on the forward strand.
TCTGGCTAAGATTGGTTCAGTAGCATACAAGTTACAGCTACCTAGCACAGCAAGGGTGCATAATGTATTTCATGTCTCACAGTTGAAGAAATATTTTGGCACTCCACCTCTCACTAGTGCTAATCCTGATTGGCCCTATGATCTTAAGAGTCTGCCTGCATTTTCTCCTGACACTATCTTAAGCAAAGACATGTTCAAGTTGATGATCAGTTGCTTACTGAATATTTGGTTAAATGGCAAGGCTGCCCTGATTATGAAGCTACTTGGGTGTCTTCTGCAACATTTCATGACAAGTACCCCAACTTCCAGGTTTGATCAGCCTTGAGGCAAGGAAGTGCTCAAGGGGGGAGGACTGTTATGGCAGCCTCAGTAGTTTAATAATAATACAGTTAGTTAGGTCGTATAGCTAGCTGTAGATTAGTTGTTTCTGTTAAGACATTTAGTTAGTTAACTGTTTGGTCATGTAATTCAGTTACAATTGTTGTTTGATCCTTTGGCTCTATATATATATGAGCTATGATTACATTGTATGAACAACAAGAATATTACAATTTACTTCTCTTCCTTCTTCTCCTTCTTCTTCTTCTTCTTCTTCTTCTTCTTCTTCTTCTTCTTCTTCTTCTTCTTCTTCTTCTTCTTCTTCTTCTTCTTCTTCTTCTTCTTCTTCTTCTTCTTTCTTCTCTTCCTCTCTTTCTATTCTTTCTCCCTAACATTTCTCTCAAAAACCCTACTTCTGCTTACATATATCAATCCCCATAACATCGTCCAGGACCTTTTCGATGAACTTTTTTTCGATAGTAACCATTATTGGATCCTGTATAATGATATTCGTATCTTTGTCCTTCTTCAGGGGCGGCAGTTTCCCCACGAGGAGGTGCAGAACGCTGTTTTCCGCAGGAGTGAGTTGTTCCGCCTAGTTAGATTCGGGGAGCATGGCTTCAAATGACCCAATCATTGATGCATTGTATACTTCAGCGTCCATTCCCTTCACTCTAATACTTGCATGCTGCTGCCCGACACCATTATTTGCTTGCATTATTTTTAATTTGTTTGGTCTGATAACGAACAGAGAAGTGGACAGGTGAACGTAAGATGGATGTGATGATTGTGATATGTACTAGTAGTGTGTAAGCAAGGGAATAAGGGATTCTATTCTAGATGTTTTTGGATGAAATTTGACTTTGGCATCGTTCGTCGGCTATTCTCTCATCCTTGTCTCTACCCTGTTCCCCACATACAGAGTATATTATTATGGCACCTTGGACTGTTGGACAGTCTATTGACTACTTTAAAACATGCATGCTCCATCCCCCAACTTCAAATGTGCTCTAGTTTTTTGCTCCCACCATTCTACTACTATATATTTATATATTGTATATTAGCATTGGATTCTAATCATAGGCACTACTACTAATCCGATATACTGTGCAAATTAATTAATATTTATATATGACAATATTGAAGTCAAGGCTCACTACCTCAAGTACATCACTTAATTAGCTTATTAGAATGCAGTAGTCCAACTTTAGGGCTTCACCCCCTTGCGAGGGGGTTGACCTCAGCTTCCGTGTCATGGAATTGAGCCATGGAATCCGCATGTGAATGCGTTGGGGTGTGTTGTCGAGTTGAGGGGATCGCCACCGTGCCTATACAGGTTAATCACGGACGCCCGAAACATTGGTGCCAAACTAATGGCCCTACAAATAGGTCCAGTAACCAAAGTGTGGGTTCGGGGACATGGTACGGATTGAATCAGTAACCCAATCCGCCCGCATGTTGCGGCCTCTACTCGGTCTCATTGTAGTTCCATAAGTCATAACAATTGAATTCAAGAAAACCTATCGATTTGATCTTGAAAGCGTACTAACCTAATATTACTAGGTGGGTTGCTATTATGTACAAACAATGACTTCTACCATGGATAAAGCGATCACTTGATTGTTAGTCAATAATAATAAGGTGCCTAGGAAACCGATCATCCATGATTATCTGATTTTAATGTGATAAGCAATTGAATTCCGGTCTTGTTTAAGCAATACATACAAGTGTGACAAAAATATGTACAAATGAAACATGAAGACAAAGGTTAGTAAAGCATAATATAMATGYKTATCCTTCTCACCTTGTCTCTGCAAATAAACMAATYRTTAAAGTAAAACTAAAAGGAAACRCCCTTYGAYCGAATTGCTAATCAAGACAAATAAACATGTTAGTATTGACAATAACGATATGCATAATAATAAATTGTGACAAGWTGATGATAAKAATAATAAGTGTTAACGAAAACGAATTTGAGAACGTGAGTAATCTCAGAGTTATACCTTGATTTCGTTCGTTGAATCGATTTGAAAAGGGGCGCGAAACTCGTATTTGAATGTGTATGTGTATGGGGCAAGTGATTATGTGAAAGTTTTTGAAGTCGTGAAGTGTAGGGTCGTGAAAAGTTGTCCAAAACTCGAGAGGCAAGGCCGTATTTATAGGCGCGAAGGCACAAAGTGAGCGTATATACGCTCATGTTGGTGAGCGTATATACGCTCATGGGGAGCGTATATACGCTCATGGGGAGCGTATATACGCTCCTTTGAGCTATATACGTTCAGTGATCTTTGCCTTATTTCGAAGATTTTTCTTATTCTGCAAGATTACGGATGAATCTAGACATCCCCTCCTCCGAGAAATACGATTCTAGGGAGTTCTAGAGGATTCCGGAACGTTCCGTGTATTTTTTGGTATTTTCCGTATTTTCTGCGTATTCCCACGTATTTTGATATTGTAAATATTGCAAAATTCATAGAAAATTGTAGAAAAATCGGAAAAATAATTTAAAAATACTGGCGAACTCAGAAAAATGAGAAGAACGCAATGAAAAGTGGAAATTATGGAGATCAACAATATAAATTATTTGAAAAAATCTTACAGTTAACAAAAAATTCCGAAAAATAGAAAATGATTAAAGAAAATTCTTTTGGCCTCTTGTTTGACCTTTGCCTCATGATTTCAAGTGTGAATTCACATATTACGAGTTCAACTGCGTCTTTTCGGAATCGAATCGATCACGAAACGTGATATGTTTCATCATCGATTACTCATTTGGGGAGACACATTTGGGTGTCTACACCAACTTTAACGGGGCATATCTCTCAAATTACTGGTAATTTTGAGGTGATTTAAATTGAAGGTGAAAGTCTGTTCATAGAGTTTTCCAATGATAGGTGATACGCCTGGTTTGGTGGAGTAACGAACAAGGTATGGTTGTTTTCTGTGGGGATGAGTGTGGTAGCGTGCAGTGCGATTATGTTCTGTCCAAAACTCAATTTTTGACACGCGGTTTTCTTGTTTGCTAGTGGAAGATATTATATGATATACTCATACTTGTTTTAGCTTGGCAATTTAGTGATAGTGTGTTATATAAGTCTTACAACATTGTAGTAGCCATACAAGCAAAATGAAGTGAGATGAAATTATTACGTACTCTATGGTTTAATTAACAACGGAGGGTGATGAATTTGCTAGAGTTCTATTGGCGAGGAGGAAGAAGATGATATGATGATGAAGATAAATGTTACGTAATCAAGATTGAAGATGAACGAAAAATAATTTATTTTCTTTGTGATAAAAATAAGAGTTTTTATTGGGTTGGAAGTGCCACTTTTGTGGGCTTGACTTGAGGATAGTATGACATTGACCCAAAGTTGGAGTGTTTAGGAAAATAATTGTAATTTTTACTTTGAAATTAATTTATGAAGATTTCAAATAATGTTTAGGAAAATATTTATACTTTGAAAATAGTATAACTTTAAAAGATTATGAAATAAATAAAACTCTTTTAAGAAAATAAACCAATGAATTCAAAAATATAATTTAAATTCATAATTAGACTCATAAAAATACTTAATATTAATTAATTATAGGCAAAATTGTCAACAACTACCCACTTTTTTGTCACATTTAAAAACAACTACCCTGATTGTTTTTTAATTAACTACCCACTTTTTATGTTTTGTTTGAGAATCACTACCCACTTTCAGATTATCAAACTTGTAGAAGGCATAACTACTTGAAAACAACTCCAAATCACGTGATTCTTGAACCTATTTAATGTATTTTTCCGAGATCTACGACTTTTAAGAAGGAACTATGTCCAAAATGTGGATGGATAGCTGAGAAAAGGCTAAAACCTAAGTGTGACGAGGTTTGGGTGGTTGAGTTGTTTTGGTGGGTGTTGGGTGGTTTTGGAGGTGGGAAATAACAAAGTAGGATGGTTTTGCAATTGGGATGCCACGTTGGGGTGGTTTCTGGTGGTTAATACGGTGTAGAGTGGCCAAAATCTAAAAGTGGGTAGTGATTCGCAAAAGAAATTGAAAATATGGGTAGTTGTTTTAAATAAAAAACAATATGGGTAGTCGTTTTTAAAAGTGGAAAAAAAGTGGGTAGTTGTTGGCAATTTTTCCTTAATTATATTTTTAAAATGCGGGGTATTACACCCTTACTGGTCCCAATTATATTTTAATATTAATTAATTATAATGTTGGCTAATGAATCCGCTGCTCTAGTGGCGCTCGTTGGCTCGTGGTAGTTGCAACGTTGGTGCTGGTGGGCTGTTAGAGGGAAGGCGGTGGTCGGTGGCAGTGGTGAGGACAAGGAGGGAGTGGTGGTTCGTGGTGATTTGTGGTGGTTGGATGAATGGGAGTTAACATCCCTTAACACCGTTAGTCAATTGTCGTTACGTTAAGAGGTAGTGGTTCGCAAACATCTCAAAAAAAGTGGGTAGTTGTTTTCAAAGTCGAACAAAAACTAGGTAGTTCGCAATTTTTCCATATAAATATACAAAGATATAGAAATACGCAAAGCATGAAGAGATACGGAAATTATACATAACCATTATTACATGAATAATACATTACTTAATTTCTGAAATCTAAAAATTAGATTTTTTTTTGTAAATTTTAAAAAATAAATTGTTGGAACATTTATGCATAAATGAACCTTGAGCAAATGGAATTTGGAGGTAATTTTATAGGACAATCATGGCAAAGGGGTCCCTTAAGACTGTTTGGGGTTAAATTCTCATTTGGATCAAAATTAAGCAAAAATGGACAAAACGAGACAGAAGCAAATGGCTCTGCGCCACTGAGGTGGCGCCGCGCCATTCGGCTGCTGCTCGTCATTTACTTCGCGATACGTTTTGATCTTTTGCCCGTTTATGATTTCGTCTGTTGGGAGCCTTCTTAATGCATTATTATGATGTTTTAATTATAATAGAGTTGTTGAATGACAATTAATATGAGATTAAAGTGGTTTTAATCACAATAAACTCAAATTGATTCAGCTTGATTATGCATTGATTATTGGGTCAAATTGATTCATCTTGATTATGCATTGATTATGGGGTTAAAACCTCAAATGTGGCTGTTTGAATTGTTTCTAAGTGCCTACAAATAGTTGCACTTGATTCATTTGCTAAGTACACAGAAATCTCTTAAGCTTTCTTGCTTGTTACTTGCTTTCTTTCTAAAATTTCTTGCAAACTTTTCTTACAGTGTTCATTACAAATTACTCACAAAGTTTCTTTTTTGAATTCACTTTGAAGATCAACAAAGTGAATTGCTCTCTCCATTGTATGTCATTAGTTATTTAGTGGTAACCCATTGATCTTAGAGGGGCGAAATTAAATTAATAGGAAAACGTAGTTTCCGTGCCTTGGAGTGAATATCCACAACATTCCCCTTGTTCAATTTCTAACATAAAACATTAAAAATAAGGAACACATGTCACTTTGTTAGGTTTGTTGTGGTAGGAAATAGGGAATACATAATAAAATCATCGTGTCATTCCACTGACAGACGGGCCAGACACAATCTTATCGGAGTGCCCGTGGATTCCTAGCTGTATATTTAAATTTATGAATCCATAGAGATTGAATAGTTCGGCCAACTATCAAGGTATAACAAAAGAAAAAGAAAGAATATAACACAATAACAAACAGGGCAATCCCTTTAGATGACACTGCAGACACACCTGCCATGAACGCTATCACCATGGCCCCCGCAGAAATCGTGTTGAAAAAAAGGCTCCAGAGGGAGAATACTTGAATAGCCCACGTTGCATTGCAAGTTACAAGCACAAAGTAGAAGAATATTGCAGCTATGGCGGTAATGAAGGCTATTGCATTTGAAATCATAAACACTTTGAAGGGAATTTTACCCTTGAACACTGCCATTCCCATATTCGGACCGTTATTCTGATCGAATCCTCCTGGTACTGTAAAAACAGCAGCAAACGACACCGTTGCTATTAAAGCCGATACTACCAACCTACTTTGTGCTGCCTTTATCAGAGTTTCTTTATCATTCCCTGCTTCTCCTAATACATCATTTACGTATCCTTTCTCAACATCAACATCCCTTTCATAATCATTAACTCGCCTTCCCCTTGCAACTGACTTGCACTCATACAATCCGAATCTCTGCAAATTAGAAAAAGCCCAGGCCATATCACTTACTCCAACTTAAATACTAACAAACAACATGCATGTGAATAATGAGTTACTATATATATAGACTATAAAAAAGTCTTTATATGCTTGGTGTACTTAATAAATTTATTGTGCATCTGATTCATACAAAAACTTCTAAAAATGAATAGGGTGCTAGTTCAAAAATTGCACGAGCCATTTGATAAATTTTCCTTATAAGAAGCTTCCAATAGGTAAATTACATTATTGATAATTTCGTTGCATTAGGTGATTTAAAAGACATATTTACAAGAATCACAACATACTTATTTTTTTCGGAAAATTTTACAATGGACTTTCGAAGTTAGTCTACCAGAAGCTTTGTTGTATTTTTTTCCTTATAAATTGCTTATTTTTTAAAATAATAAGAGTATAATATTTCTAATAATTAGAATAAAGTATTGAAATTCAAAAAAAATTCAAAAAAGTTGTAGTAAAAAAATATTTTTTTTTATAAAATATTACTGAAAATCTAAATAGAAATGAAATTTAAAATAAAAAGATTTGACAATGTTTAGAATAAAACAGACTTACGTTACATCATTGAAAAACGAATTGATAAAGTTACGACACTAAAACTATTACTTCGTGATACTTATCATAAATCTGTTTTAAGTCACTTTAAAACCATTTCAAATTACTTTTATATCATATTACGATTACTATTTTCTATTCCTCTTTACTATCTAATTATTATTAAATCAGACAAATTATCACATCACATGATATATATGAAACTCATATTTTACTTATTACATATATTAATGAACAATAATAATTATTGCTAATTAAAAGTAACTTTAATATGTTTTTGGGTAACTTTTAATCAATGAAAAAACAACCTAATATAAATCAACTTTCATATTTTTTTAGATAACTTTAACCATTTTTATTGTACGGAGTAACTTGAATCAATACTAATGAAAAGCTACTACTCCCTCGTTCCATTAAATTCCTACCATAAGAAAAACTGTTGCTATTTATAAATTGTGAGAATCTTCTAATTTCTCGTCAATATATAAAAGTGGATATAGTCAAGTGGGATCTAGTTTGAATCGTCTTAATGAGTTGATTATTAGAATCCAATTTTTATGATTTTTATTAATGTAAAACTAAAGATATTTAGCATACAAATTATGCATTGGCAAACGTGAAAAGTAAAAGTGGTAGGAAATTTGTGGAACAGAGGGAGTATAAAATTGGTTAAATTTACACAAAAACACATTAAAATTACTATACACTAGGTCGTTTTTCATTGATGTTAATGAAAACTTGCCTTAAACAATACTTTTACAAAAAAAAAAATATAATAAAGAAAATGATAATTTTATGAAATTTACATTAGAAAAGGAATAAATTAAACTTAGATTATAGATGAAAAATGATTTATTATAATTACTTTACATTACAAATTTCATGTTGGAGTGATTTTTATCTCTATTATATCAGGGAAGGAGAGAGGAAGATGGTGTTGCCGCACAATGTAGTTGTTGTACCAAGTGGACTCGCACGCATTATAAACGCGCCACTTGGACTCTCTCTAATATACCAAGTGTCCTTGTGTATAGTCAACTGAAAAGATTAAAAAATTTGCTAACACAAAGACTTGATCCTAGCTATGACCTTTAATATGAAAAGTTAAGTTTTAACCACTAATCCACAACAATTTCATTAGTTATGATGTCAAATAAATTATAATGAAGTCTTGCGATCATATTTCACTAATTTAAAGATGATATATTACTCCCTCCGTTACGTATTACTTGAAACAGTTTCCATAAATGGTTGTTACATATTACTTGAAACAATTCTCTCTTTTTCCATTTTTAGTAACTTTTTTTCTACTTTATTCACTTTTCCAATACTTTTCTCTCTCTTACTTTTTCCTAATCTTACACCAACTCATTATTTTATTCATTTCCTCTCTCTTACTTTTTCCTAATCTTATACTCATTCATTACTTTATTCTTTTTCTCTCTCTTACTTTATCTAATCATATACCCTTATCTACAATTAACAAATTTTGCCTAGAAAATCCCCCTAGTTCAATTGTTTCAAGTAATACGTAACGGATGGAGTATTTTATTCTAATATTTTTAGTTAAACCTATGAGTACTATTTTCATGTTAAAATTTTTGATCAATTGTCTTTTAAATTTACCTAGCAAAACTCACAAAATAAGCAATTTTATATACTCTGTATAACATACCATTGTTTATATGTGTCGGCCCGAACGATAACCCGCGGCATCGCCCGGGCCAAAACACTAGTTATGTGATTAAAAATGAAATTTGTATTTATTATGTAACTTAATTGGTGAAAATCTTTAAACAACGATTGAAGCATTAATGGTTTTATTTTGAATTTCAAGTCATATTTAGAAAAAACAGTTACAATTATTCAATAAAATTGTATTGCTAATTAGCTATAAACATTTTATTTTGATACATATTTTATAATTATTTTAATGATAAAATACAATTTTCATGAGCCTAAGCATGCATCGCGTGCACATAAAAACTAGTTTTTTTTTAAGGAAAACTTGTCCATAATTGCCATAAAAAAGTCACTTTTTGCGAAAAACTGTCACGATTACAAAAAATTGTCCAAAACTACCATTAAACACCTACTTTTTTGTTGACTGCTGCCACTTGTCGTTGACCCGTCAATTTTCGACCAAAATAGTCATGTGCAGGTCACGTGTTGTGTTTTTTTAGCTAAAACCTTTCCCTTCTTATTTACACTCCCTCTATTCATTTCCCCTCTTCATTTTCACCCCATTCAAGCTCCCTCAACACACCTTCATAGCCACTGCCACCCTTCAACCCTTCCTCCTACAATTGCTCCTCCATATATGAAAAAGAGGAAATGAAAAGGATGCTTGTAAATAGAGACAAAAACAGAAAAATAAAAAAAATGTCGAATTACATAGTCATCTTTTGGAAAATGTGAGCATACCTCATCCTCGGCATTACAGTGATGCTTGTAAATACAACGAAGAAAATGGTAGCGCTCTAACGCAGGCTAAATATCACTTCTATAATTGGTGGTGAAATCGACAGTAGCTCGATGAAGACCTTCAAGCTCAGTTTTAATAGTCTTATGATAGAACAAAAAAAATCAAAATCGGTGATTTTTGAGCTGAAATTTTGTTCGAAGTTTTAGTGGAAGATGATTAACTTGTAGGAGGCGAAGGATCGACTGCGTTCACTAATCTGCCATTATCGCAACTCCGCCTACTCTATGTCCAATTGTCATTAATGGCGTCACCATAATTTTTTAACAACAATGTCAACAATTAATAACAACAACATGAATGATGAAAATAATCCAAAATTGATGAATTCCTCAAAAAGTTAAACCAGTGGGAATTGAAGTTCGAAAGGAAGTTCGAACAAGGGATTGAAAATTTGATCCAAAAAAATTCAATCAGGTAAAGAAACTGAGGAAATTGGAGATGAAATAGTGGGAATTTAAGATGAAATAGAAGAAAATGAGGATGAAACAGAGGAAATTGAGGGGAAGATTTAAATTTTGGATGAAGAAATGTTAGAAGATATGGAATGGGGTGAGTCGAAGATTGAAACTTTACGAGATTTTGTTGCAGAAAATGAAGAATATCAAGACGGTGAACATTAGGAATCAGAGGAAGAAGAAGAAGAGAAGCAAGAAGAGCAAGAAATAAAAGAGAGAGAAAGAGGTGAGTGTTGATTATGGAGGAAAGAGATGAAGATGATGGAGATTGAGGGAGATGGCCTGGGGTGCAAATAGGAAAAAAAAGAAAGGATTTAGCAAAAATGAGCACACGTTATCGGCACATGATTTTTTTGGCCGAAAATTGACGGGTCAACGATAAGTGGCAGTGGTCAACAAAGAAGTAGGTGTTTAATGGTAGTTTTGGACAATTTTTTGTAATCGTGGTAGTTTTTTTTTTTTTTTTTGCAAAAGGTGACTTTTTCAAAGCAGAATTTATGGACAAATTTTTCATTTTTTAATACTACGAAGCTAAGGTGGGAAAGGAACAACTGTGATGACATAGTTTTATTGAAAGGAACAAAAATAAATAAATAAATAAATAAATAAATAACCTTAACTATAAAGCAAATGACTACGTACTAAATATAGATGATGATGTTTAACGTTGATTAATAAAGGAGAGAGTAAGTGAGTAACTTACTGATTCCTGTGTAAGCAGACTGTCCAAACTGAGCAAGATATCTCCGACACTGACGTTTTGTTTATTGAATGCCTTCAGGTCAATAGACGGGCTATTCTTAACAAATTGGTTAAAACTGTTTAAACATGGATGCAAATTAGGAACGACATTGGGGATCGAGGTGGCAAGAAGATGGAGAGGCGTATTTCCGTCCATATCCTTTTCATTGATAAGCTTTTCCACTCGTGCGAGCACCATAAGCTTCTTCATAATTCGGAGACAAGTCCATTTAGCAGCATAATGTAGCACATTCTGCCCTTTATTATCAACTATTTCAACGGAATCTGGAGAGGAATTTATGATGCGCTTAACAGCTTTCCAATTCTGTCGGAGAACTGTAATATGCAGTGCTGTTCGACCCTTGTTGTCTTGGATATACAGTGCTGATGATCCATTATTGTCGTGATTGTCATTTTGTAAAAGGATCTCCAATAGTTCTACTTTGTTAATTTCCGCAGCGGTGCAGTGGACAGGAGTTAGACCCTCATCATTTTGAATCCTCACTAGTGTCTTATCATTCTCCAGTATTCTTGAAACCATTTCTGAATCACTCATGCCAATCACAAGAATAGCGTTTGCTAATAATTAAAATCAAATGTTTATATCAATCACTAATCTTCTATTTACTGTACTTTATATTAAAACAAAAATCAAGAATGTCACATCATGTATGGCACAACCTGATTGAAAACTATTCTAAAAAATTTTAAAAAAAATTGAAAAATCAATGATCACTTAAAAATAGCAATATCAATCATTTTAATTATTAAAAAAAAACAATCCAAACCAGTCCACTTTAACTAAAATTATCGTCTCAAATATTTATTTACTTTTTTAAAAAAAAAATCTCAAAACAAAAATCTTAAAACAAATATATCTTAGTTATCAGTAGCGGCAGAGGCATATGCTTCACCACTGATTATTAGACTGAATTTTATGAAATTAAAAACACATATGTTAATCATGAATCAATTTAAAATTATAATGAAGATTAACATAGAAAAGGCATTTATATACAATTTACTACTCGTAATAAATTAGCCAATAGCCAACTTTTGTAGAACAATTTATTTGAGGTAGTTAAAAACCATAGAAAGAATTTGAAGTTGAGATTCAACMGTGAATACCTGAGTCTCCCCACTGCACGGCTGCATGAAGAGTAGTTCGCCCACAAGGACCATTGAAGGYCAGATCYTGTGCATTGCAAGTCTCTAGAATAYTGACCACTGAAGGAGTACTTCCCCTCTCGGCAGCCAGGTAGAGGGGAGTCTCACCATCCTCATTAGGCTCATGGAAATTAATAGAAGGTGGGCTTGTAAYAGCTTTGATGGCCTCCACGAGCAGCTTGACCACACCAGCATGACCAGCGCGAGCTGCCTCGTGCAAGGCCGTATCCTTCTTCTCGTTGGTCATATTCAGCAACTTCGTCACCTCTTCTTGATTATTCACCTTCTCAACTCGTTCGAGGAACGCTTCAACCACGTGATCATGCCCAAATCTAGCAGCAAAGTGTAGCGGAGTATCTCTGTTGCTGTTCTGCCCCCACAGCAGCTTATACCCATCATCGCCATCGAGGACCTTGTCAATGAATTCTTTGGAAACCACTAGATCAGGATTCGGTGGTTTCCCGACATGAATGTGAAGAATATTGTTTTCGGTTGGAGTTTGTTGTTCTATCCAATTAGATATACTACTCACTGCTTCAAATGAGCCACTTATTGCAGCTCTGTAGAGTTCAGCTTTCATACCCTTGGCATTAATGATGCATGTCTGCTGCTGAACACCATTGGCCTGCATCTTAATTAATTGGACTGTGAAGTTTAGCGTTTGCCTTTTGTGTTTAGTCCTATGATTTARCAGAGTAAATGATGGGGTAATGAGTGAATGAGTGATGACTACTGGTGTGGGGAAAGAGTGTCATTAGCAAATACTGTATATCATCACAAATTACTCCGTAGCTGTTGCCTGGCATGCCCAACTTTCGGCGGGTAATATTTTACTCAAGTCGCGTTGACGTTGACGTTGACGTTGACGTTGACGAGGACAGTGACATTAATAGTACGTGGTTACAAATTTATCTCTATTTCCTCTGTAGACTTCATCATGACATCATCTCAAAATATTTACTTTTACTTTTTGCAAGTTTCTAATTATTTCCTCTATTTTTTTTATTTTTTTATTTTATTGTGAAAAATCCTTATTCTATTTCTTCCATCTTACCGGGGGCCCGGGGCACACTTTTTCTTTAAGGTTCCGTTTGTTTGGAGGTTAATATTTTGATGAAAAATCATTTTTCATTTTTTTTCTTTTTTGTTTGGCAAAATCAAAGGAAAAGGAAAAGGAAAATTTGGTTAGAAAATAATTTTTCATTCACATTGAAACCATTTTCCTTTCAAAAATAACGGAAAACAATTTTCCTTCCTTTTCTCAAGTAGATTTTTTCAACAAACAAAAGAAAATGAATTTTGAGGAAACAATTTTTCATACAAACAAACGATGAAAAACAATTCTAATTTTCAATTTTTTTCGAAATAATATTTTTCTCCAAAACAAACGGAGTCTAAGTTTGCAGTTTTAAAAGTGTTATGAGTAATGTGAAAAGGTGACACCATTGTATACAAAGTAACTAATTACTGACGCTATATCTTGTTGCCCCGAGGGRAAAAAATTGTATTATTTGAGGAAAATTAGGGATACAATCCTTAGGTTGTCAATAAGAATTAAATACATTTCCTAATATTATATAMAGTCGGAAAGTTATGATAAAATCACGTGTCAAACGGTGTTAGCATACTTATTTAATGCTAATATTTTCCTTATTTAGCTTTTATAATACAACTCCAAGAGTTGTATTTATCACGTTCCTTCACTTAATAAGGATAAATTTTTTAGTGTCATTTCAAGTAAATACCAATTTTCAACTGGGGGTCTGCCCCCACAAGCAGTTTCAYCGCAGCAGAATAGCCGGCACGTGCTGACTCTTTCCCTATTCACCCACGTGTGCCACTTGCTTACACTCCCGTCGTAAGTTAAGTMAGACAATCCCAAAGTGTATTGCTTATGATGTAGTTGACTAGTTTATGGGAACTTAACAAAGTTGGCTTAAGAGAGTAGCAAGGAAAGAACACGAGTAGGATGTATGGAAAATGTAATTGTATTGCTCAAAATATGCTTTTACAAGTGATGTCTCAAGTRTTTTGTACAAATGAATGCCTTGGGGTATTTATAGGCAAACCCCTTACTACTTGTCCCTAATTTAGAATGTTTTAACCTCCTCAAATGGAGAAATCTAGATACTAAGTCCTTAGAGAATTCTACACAATTACAAGAGTAAATATCTCACAAGTATGTACAAGAAAAGCCTAGAGGATTCTAGACAATGCTTATAAGAATGCTCCATAAAAGAGATCTCCAKATCTTTCTAGTGAGGRTTGTTCTAGGCCCATATGCTCCATAAGTCTCTTCATGACTCYRAAACCTTCTAGAGCCTCCTTTAGATAGAAGACACGAGAATACCAAGTTTCACCCCATCAGTGATGCGGATGCCTCAAYCGTGGYAGTATGGCTTAACTCCAAAGTGGGTGTCTTATATTGGAAAAAACATTCATTTAATTTTATCTCTTTATGGGGATGTGCTGCGTAGGCAGCACCGGRCAGCTATACGCYCATAGCCTATGCCTTGGGCAAGGGCTATGAGCCAATCGTGACAACGAGCTGCCTCATATAAGGCGGTATCCTTTTTCTTGTTGATCATCTTTAGCAAACTCAAGACCTCCTCTCRATTCACCATCTCAATTCGTTCAAGGAACACTTCAACTGTGTTCTCATGCCCAAACCTTCCAGCCAAATGTAGGGGAGTATCCCCGTTGCTGTTCAGCTTCAACAGCAGCTTATATCCCTCATTGTCCTCAAKGACTTTCTCAATAAATTCTTTAGAAACCACTAAATCAGGATCTGGTGTTTTCGACCCTTGCTTGGCCATACTATGAAGTGGTTTTCCAACATGAAGGTGAAGAATATTATTTTTKATCAGTGTGTGTTGTTCCATTCAATTAGATATACCGRCCACTTCTGYAAGTGAGCMACTCATTGCAACTTTGTAAAGCTTAACATCCATGCCCTTGACGCTATYAAAGCTCCTATTGCTCAWGTGYTGCTGCAGAAGGCCCCACCATTGGCCTGCATGTGGCTTGGACTAGTGAATCTTAAACCTCGCTTGGTATAAGAGTAATGTATTAAKGAGRTAATAAAARACAAACTTGAGAAAACAGAAGTGTTTAGAGRTGAAAATATAAAGGGATAGAAGGGTGGTRGAGAAAGTAGTTGCGATGGAAGGAAAAAGGAACTATTACCCCCTCATTTGGGGAGAGATAATTACCCTCATTCACACTAGRGTAATAGTTACCCTCATATTTGGGRTAATAATTACCCCATTTTTCCCTTTTTTTTAATCATAAAAAATGWAATTATCCTTCTATATCATTTAAMTCACATGTTTTTTTCTTAATTTTCTCAAGTTGGACTTTTATTGCCCCTTCATRTATTACCCTTGTACAAAGGATGACCTTAGCGTTTATTTTGTAAGCAGAAAACTAGGAATTGTTCGGTTAAGATACATGGAGTAAACTGAAGGATGTGGAGAAGAAAGCGAAGTTGACTGCCTAGTGCTTACTGCTGTTGTGAAAGCGAAGTTGAGGTCATCTTTCGGTCTAATTTAATTATTAAGTAGGATTGTCATTAATACCCACATTTGGGAACTTTTAGAAAAATACCGGGATTCCCCAAAATAAAAATACCACTTTTCCAAAACTTTTAGAATTCACTACCCACTGGTTTTCTGATAGAAGGAAACTCCGGCTAGTGGTCCACCAATATTCATTTCAACCGTCTATTTTTTCCTTTGTGGGCAGATGCTTGATTTTCCTCTTCAATTATACACCATCCATTACTCCCTTTTCTTTCCATTGTGCACTTCAATCGCGTCAATGGCTTCTTCTTCTTCAACCTATCGTACATCAAAATCATACAATCAAAATTGAATCCTAATTTGTAAACAGGACAATTCAAAATTATAAGATCGAAGATTTGAAAGGAAGAAATTGAGATGAAATGAATTTCGATCCCAATTGAATCCATAAATTAAACTTGAAATCCGATTATGGAGTAAAATAAGCAAAACACGGCATCACCACTGCTCGTTAAGCATGGAAAAACAAAGATCGATTAAAATTCGAAATTACTGTTTGGGGAAGCAGATATCGTAGATCTACAGTTTTCTTGTTTCCACCATCGACAAATTTCAAAAATGGAGAGATCTTGTTTCTTCGCCATGAACGGAGGAGAGAGAAGCTTATGAGATGATGAACCGGCTTCTTTATCACGAATGGAGGAGATACAACGGCTTCGAAACTTGCAAAATTCTTTCATTAATTCAATTTTTCTGGAATTGATGAAGATTGATGAGACAATTCCGACGTTTTTTTGTAGCCTTGAGGAGGAGACTCCATTGATGAGAATGAAGAAGAAAAACGAGGTTTGATGGAGAGAGATGAGAGTTTTGATGGAAGAATGTGGAGGGATTGTACAGAAGCTGAAATTGATGATGGCGATGAAATGGACTGCTTGTGTTCGATGTAATCAGTCGAAGCAATGCCATTTGACGATCTACTTACACATTTCAGTGAATTGTTGAAAAGAAATGGGACCCACACGCCGAAATTGTAAGAAAATGAATAATTGGTGGGACCCACTTGCGGAGTGGTTTCAATTCATCAAAAAACAGGAGTGGGTAGGGATTTCTAAATGTTTTGGGAAAGTGGGTAGTTGTTTTTTTTTAGGAATCGGTTAGTTTTTTCTATTTGTATGTAGAAATGTTGAGCAGATTTTATCTTTTATACATGTTTTATATTTTTGATGCATTGCTATATGTTATATATTCAGACGGCGAGAAAAAGCTCTTACCTCTTACTCCTATGCTGTGTCTAATTAGTTTTGCTTTTTCGTAGCAAATGATTCTGGTAAATGCTTTCGCTTGTTTTTAATGTAAGTAATAAAATTGCCATAGTTAATATTCCTTGTAAACCTAACCCACATTTCCAAATTCAAAATTCTTCAAACTGTATTATGTAGAAACAAAACTTTAAAGAAATGAAAATTGAATCACCGAATTTTTGTGAAACAATAAAAATTTGTTAAAATCAAAGTGTTTTGACTTTAAATAGACTACTCACGATTGTAGACTTTGGACGTTGGTGATAATGTGCTGTGACAATTTAGCTTATGAGAGTCGATACGATATTTAAAAGTAACCTTTCGTAAATTACAATCATGACATGACTGAATAGCAGGGATACATTGCATTTGAAACTAAAGAGTTGATTTTTACAGTATTTAACTTGAATTTTAGCTAAATTTATTAAAATTGAATATATATTATTATTTTCTCCCAGTAGGATCGTGACTAGAAGTCGATGATTTCGAAGACAAAATTGGGTTGTATGACTAAATATTGTGTAATAGTATATAGTGTAACAATGTATCTAGTGTGAAATAATATAGAGAATAGACTGTGTATCAATTAGACCCAAGATAAAGAAGTAATATAATTAAGTAATGTTACACTTTAAAGGGATATTGCTCTTAAAGCACTCCGATACAGAGGGTCTCGCATTGAAATCTCAACTACATCTATTCATTGAAATAGATACATCTTAAAACTAATATGGAAATAGAAACATGCTGAAATCGAAAATAACATTAGACCCGAGCTTGGTAGCGCGCAATTGCCTGCGCTTCGCATTGTATATAATATCAAATCAAACAAAAAACTTGAATAGTTTTTACTACTTTAATTAATATTAATCAAATTGAGTTTCATTTTTGGGGGAAAAACAGAGATGACGAAGAAATGGGAACAAATACTGATGGTGTTGTCAGGTGCGCATACGAATCCAGTAAGGATGGGGGGTTTTGCCTCATCTTCTTCGCAGCTTTTCTTTATCATGAACGACTTGTGTGACGGTGAAATTCCAGATTCAGAATTAAACCGCTCGATATTCAAGCAATCGATTATAAATTATATCGAATTCAAACATAAGAGAGAATTGAGTGAATTGAAGAGAGAGGAAGATGAGATGAATTACCATGGTTGGAGTTTGCAGGTGAGCCGCCGATGAGGAGGGTTTCTGAAATGCAATGAAGATGTAGAAATAAAACCAGAATGTGAAGATTCTCGCTTGATGTGAGTTAGCGGTTTTATAGCAGGGTTTTTTTATATTGGCTTCGTAACACGGTTTCATTCGAATGTAAACGGCGTTATGTTGGATATGAGGTCATGTAATAGGATCGTGAGAGAAGGGTCAATTGCAATTACGCCATCTTGCAGACATAGTATTGCTTGGATCCTAGATCACTAAAATATACATGACTCTCCATAATAACAAAGTGATTTATAGTGTTTATAACGGAGTAAAAAATAAACCCAGCTTATGCTTCTCATTTTTCACTCTTCAAAAAATCCTCAAACTTTATTCTCTTCCTAAGATTCATTTTTCAAAAAATTTGAAAGATTTTTCTCTCTATTCCTAGCATTTGAATATCTTGAATTCATATTCAAATTTCTTGAAATTTAGGTTAAGATGATAAGCAGTTTCAATGTTACTTATGTATTTTGTTTTTGAATATTTGTTATTGCACATTTGTTATTTATTTGATTACTGAAGATTTGTGATTATGATGAAACTAATTTTTGTAGATTTGTTTATTTTTTTCAGTATATGTTCAGCTTTCAAGTAAGAATATTCAACGTGTGTACTTAATATTCAATTTTATTTTATTTACAATGAATATTCAATTTATAAATCACAATCTTCAATATTTCGTGTGAAATATTCAAC
The DNA here is from genome assembly GCA_008642245.1 of Bassia scoparia. Classification (NCBI taxonomy): domain Eukaryota; kingdom Viridiplantae; phylum Streptophyta; class Magnoliopsida; order Caryophyllales; family Amaranthaceae; genus Bassia; species Bassia scoparia. Next base: position 36,453 of record SNQN01005761.1, read on the forward strand.
TTTATTGTTTCATTTGTAAAAGTTCATTGTTAATATTCAAATTTCATTCATCTCTTAAGTTTTTGAATGCAATATTCGCTTCTTTTTATCAATTTCAATTCAGTTTACACTTGACATTTGTTTTCTATTTTTTGAACATTTTGTCTTAAGTGTTTGACATTAATATTGTTTTTTGCGTAGGTTGTGTTTCGTTTTTGCGAGGCAGAACAAAGTGTATTGTTGAATGCTACTGTTAATGTGATGAGAGGCTTTTAATTGTATATGATTTGCTATAAGATTGGTTTTAGTGTTAGGAGAGGTATACAGGCTCGTGCAGTGCAGTTGGAATATGAGGAGATTTTTATAGTAATATTGTTCTTGATTTACAATATTCCACATTTTGGTTGTATATTCAAATTTTCTGTAGTCATATTCAAGTTTATGATTTACAATATTAACCTTTGTATAAGATTTATTATTTAGTTTACGATTATCAATTTACATTTTGTTATTTATATGATGTTTCCCCCCAATTTTCTGTGATATTGTATTTAAAACAAATATATATATTAATATTTTAATGTTGTAATATTTCATTTGATTTCATGATTAACATTATTTAATGCAAATTTTGGTTACGATTATAATTTTTTTTTCTAGTTTCTTAGTGGTATGCTTGTAATTTAAAATAATGTTTGTTTATTTTATTTGTATTTAATAGTATTTAGTTTTGATTTATTATTCATGTTTTTGCATGTAATTCAGATTTTTATAGTTAGTAAATATCGTATTCAATTTATGATTTCTATTTTGATTTTGACTATATTGAATTTTTGTCGCAGTAGAATAATATTCATTTATGTATGTTCTAATTATTTACTGATTTATTATTTCATATTAAAAAAAGAATAAATATAAAAGAATAAAATAGATTCGAGTTTAAAGTATGTCATAGTTGCGGGGGGTAAGAAGTAAAGAAAAACAACTATTAAAAAGGAAAAAAAAATGGTGTCAGAGTGTAAGTATCAGCTATGAATTGTACAAAGGTGGGTATGTAGATATTAATGGATCAAGGTCCTGAGATTTGCGCAATAGCGACTACTTGAATGTTGAAAGTATAGTTTGTTATACTGGTTCACATTTACATTAAAATGACTCGGTTATCAACTTAAACAAGTTCTATCAAGCTAAGAGTCAATTTAGAATGTACTATCGGGTCATTTCTATGTTCAGTTTGTGTGAATGTACTGTCAAGCTAGTTTTTACATATATAAATAATATAAACTTAGGTGGATCATATTGTATTAATCGTTTAAACGTTATAAACCCAATCGATTTCTAAATGGATCGCATCATGTTGCTCGTGTATTAGGCGATACCGTATATGACACAAACAGTTTATAGAGTCATTTCTGTTGTATTAAGGGATTGCGTGAGCTTTTACCACTAAAGATGTATCAGAAAAGGACATATATTATCCTTAGTTTCAGTTATTGTGCTTTTTTAAAAAGTAAAATTAATTATTATAAACAATTTAGCAAACTTACATAACAAATGGAAATAAATTCAGATTTTACAAAACTTGATGTTTGTTAAATCGTCTTTGATATCTTTCCACATCGTCGTTTGAAAGCCTTCTAATAGGGAGTCTTTTGATATGTTGTAGTTCTGAAATAGTTATATGATTCATTGTTTTGTGATTGTTAGATCTGATTATGTTTCATACGAATTCTATCAATAAACCAAATTATTGACAACATTAACGTTCATCAAATGAGAAAAGAAAAGTCTTTCTTTTAATTTGTTTTGTGGTAAAAAATAATTGAATGGGTAAATGACACTTAAATTGAGGATTTAGATTCAATACTTATTATTCATGGTGGTGGCTACCATTTTTGTTTAGCCTATGAAAATCTCTTTACTTCCTCGTTTTTTAGTGGTAACTTTTTAAATTTGGAAATATCAATTAATGTATTATTTTTTTTTTGTTTTTGCTGACATTTTTCTCTTTTTTTTTATGTTATTGTTTATTTCTTGATTTTTATTTTAAAAATTTTGAAGGAGTGCACAATGCGTTCATTTGTGAGAATTGAGGTGTCGTCAAGAACTCTGAGTGGGAACCACGGCTATGTTCTTTGCATCTTTTAGTTGCAAGCAGCCCAAAATGAGTAAGATGAGAGATTTGGTGACAAATGGGATTCATTAGGTTAGTTTTATATTGCTTAGTATTCTTATGTCGTCTCATAGGTGTGTTTAGGGTTGACTATTTGTTGTTAGTTTCGTAGTTATATGTTTGGGGACAAGAGGAAGTATGAATTAATTGAGGACGAAAAAGGATGATAACACTTTATAAGAAAGTTTAAGATTTAACCAAAATATACCAATGAACCCTATTTTATATTTTCTTTGTATTTTTAGTCTTTTGCCCTCGCCGAGAAATGACAAGCCTTGGACCATTAAGATGAGCTCTTCGTTACAGGCAGTATAGCTGTGGCATATAAAACCTCAACATTTTATGTGGAGCCCTGAACATAAAAAAATAATTAAATCAAAAAATCATATTTGTATTCAAAGCTTACAAATTAAATATATACCTTCGAGTGTTTCTTCCAGTCCGGTTCTTGCGTCAAGAAGTCTGAGAAATATTACGCTCTAGGTAACCATCTTATGAAGATAAAGATCACGATTAAACAGAGTAACAACAAATAAGATACGTTAAAAACCCACTTATTTCATCACAGCAGCAATAGGGTTTAGGGTTTAATTAGAGTAGAAAATCTTTTCATCCTATCTAGTTTTTCATCTAAGTTTAGTTTTTTTTCATTATATTTTAGTAATTTTACTTCGTTCTAGTAATCTTACTGGTATCCTTAACTATTTGTGTCGTAGTGTGTGTTTATGGTTGATTATTTGCGTTGTTGTCCTTAGCATTTTGATAATGTAAAAAACAAATAATTTGTATTTTAATTTTTTAAATGAACTACAATATCTATTACAGTACTATATTAAATAGAGTATACCCGCATACAACAGCTACTTGTTGTGATTCATAAAAAATACATCTATATTTTTCTCACCTATGTAGGTATTAATATTACAATATTTATTTCTTTGAATTATACATTAAAATATGGAATATAATCTCATTTATAGAATATGTAATTTTAATTGGAAAAAATATTTGGAAGATTTTTAGTTATTTATGTGATTATGATATCAATATCTTATATTAAATTTTTTAAAAGTCAATTATATACAGACATTTGAATTCAATATTAGACTTGGAAAAAAATTAAATATTATTTTATTTGTAATTTTTTTAAAAAAAAAATAAATATGGAAAAGCTATTTTGGAAGAGAGAGGTTGTGGCGAAGGGTCGGATGTTGATGGGTGTAAGATTTATGAATAATATGATTGATTTCGCTTTCTTTTGGTTTTAAGGATAAATAATTAATTTAAGAGTTAGTGTATTAAATGTCAAGTTTGTTTTGTTAGATTTAATGATTACAAATGTCTATATAATACAAGGTTGTGGTTTGATGAACAAAGTTTTGGGTGTGTTTGGATGTAGATTATAAAATATCTTTTGGAGTTTATTTTGCCTAAATACAACTCTACTATAATCAAATAATGGTGTTTTGTTAAATAAGTATAAACTTACATACCGCAACATGTCATGTCGTTTTCTTTTGGTAAGGTCGCAAACAATTAAGGTCGTCTCAAATCTGTTTTAAGGTCTAGTTACATAATATTTTGTTTGTTCTGAAGATTAAGGTATTTTCTCACTAAAAATATATTTTTAAAAGGTTTTTCGCAAAAAACAAATTTTATTTGAGTGTCTAATCATATGAAGAGTATTTGATTTAATAGTAAAGAATTAATATGAATTTATAGTCGTGCATCGCGGCAGTGATTGTTATAGCAATAGTTGAAATTAAATGCTCGTGCTGTAAAAACAAATGTATATCTTTCCGTTGACAAACATTCTATGGAGTTTGATCTATATATCTTGTAGTTGATGCTTGTTTGTATAGGGACTTCGAAATTGCTTTAATTTTAATATCTTTCTCAGCTCGAGGAGTATATCAGTCCATAGCGATTTGGACCATAATGATATTTGTAGGGTTAGTCTGTAATAATTATTTATTTATGTGGATATCGTAACGACCTTTATAGGTGCATGTTATATATTGTTTTAATTTTTCACCAAAAAAAAATTTGTTTTTTAAATTAATATGGAATCAGTCGATATTATCAATTTTTTTGTGGTAGAGATATATCTTAGATATAAAATATTTAGCATATAATGTGGTTGTAGAGAATAGAATATTTAATTGTTGTTATATAGAATATTTCCTAATTGCTTGTATCTTGTTTGGGTTTTTTATACATAGAATAAGTATGATATTAGATTCAGGTGAGAAAAATATGTGACAGTATAATTTGCAGTATAGTTTGAATTGCGATAATTTGCAAGTATATTTTATACCATGATTTCTGGATATTGATCGATGGATTTATATTTTTTTAGGTATATTTTATATAGGGATAATTATATTTGCAAGTCAATTAATTGTGACATGGAAAATCTTGTCCGTGTTTCCAATATTGGTAAGGATTAGGTAAAACGTATGATTAATTTTGGGCCAAAGGATTAGAGAAATGACATTACTACCAGAAGTAGTAGGACGATAGAGGTGTGGATGGGTGACAGTGTAAATTAAAGGTTGACAAGGTTTTTGAGGATGTGCTATAAATCGGGAAAATATCTGTCTAACGAGTCGGAGGGAAGATATCGTATCGGATTATTCATTGTTTGTGATTGGTAGATTGATTTGTTTAGAAACAAATTCTTCATCTTAATAAATTATGACAACATACTAACATTCCTCACAATGAGAAGAGAAAAACTAGAAATGATCCTCTAAGATGAGATATTATTCGTACAAAGACAAAACTCGAATAAATTATACAATAAAGATAAAAAAATAGTTTGGAACTYTCCATCRTTAAAAATCAAATGCTTACAATTGTTAATGGAGGCTAGGGTTCTTGGGAACACTTACCATTGTTATAAAATTGTGAATCAGTTTATTTGTTCCTTTCTTTCTTTTAGCTTCGCGAAGGAATCGGACTTTTGACGGGCCAACTCTTTTTTACGCGTCGCTTTCTTCGGAATGAAGATAGGGAAGAGGGAGGTATAAGCACGAGAAACGAACTCCGTACTACAATTGTTTTTAGAAGTTAAATAATTTTTTTGTGGTAAAGTCAAATAATTGAATGGGTGAAATTGCACCTTAAAATTGAAGGATTTAGATTCAATACTTATTATTATGGTGGCTACCATTTTTGTTTAGCCTATGAAAAACATCCCTTAATACTTCATCCGTTTTTTAGTGGTAACTTTTATCAAATTTGAAAATATCAAATTAATGTCAATTATTTTTTCCCTTTTTTACATGTCATTTCTTTCTACTCCGTATGTCAATCACATGTCTCACTTTCTTTTTCTTTCACTTTCACACTGACAACTAAATTTTACCTAGAAACTGAGTATCTGTGATGCTCAAAGTTGCCACTAAAAAGAAATGAATGAAGTAGTTAATATTGTAATCGCTATTTGTGTATATTCATTAGGAAACATGGATTGTTGAAAACTTGAAAACAAACAAAATAGTTACATTAGGTAGATTATATCAGAATCCTTACAATATAAAAAGGGAATAACCTCTTACTGTTCAAGTGAACAGTATGAACAGTGAGAGGAACCCCACAACAGCACACCTCAGCAGGCCCAAGTGAGATTGGCATCACACCAAAAAAAACCCAGCCCCGTTGCTACCCTCAGTAGCCCACGACGAAAGACCCAGTCCAATTGCTACCCTCAATAGCCCACAACCATAAACCAACCCATACATAGGCCCAGCCCGATTGCTACCCAGTTTAATTGTTGCCTACCCGAGCCCACCGTCATAACGCCACATCACCCGACCCCACCAT
>SNQN01005762.1:3923-42431 GCA_008642245.1 Bassia scoparia
GGATGAGGCTAACGATGGCCTACACGTGGATGGCCACGACTAGTATCACCACATTGCTTAATTGTTAGCCAATCTATCGCTTTCGTTCGGGAATTAAATTTATCCCTTGTTTTCCTGCTGAAACATCTATTATTCCAATTAACCTTTGATTCAACTTGTAGACATTCAACCATGATTAATCTTCTAGAATTATTCCAGATAGTCCCCTTCCCCTTAATTATCTGACGATAATTTCTGAATTCATTTATTTTCAAAATCATTTTATAAACTTTCAGAAATTCATAAAAAACAAAAGAAACCCAATTCCTGAAATAATCAAAAAATTAGTCAGGGAACTCAGGAAACTAATCAACGACAGGACAAGATGACAAATCTAAACTAAAGCAAAAAAAATAAGCCTGAAAATAGAAATATATTAACAATACAAATAAAAATAAATACTTTCCGGGCTATCATTTTGCCTCTCAGCGTATGATTTCAAACTCAAAATCTATACACTTCAACTTATTTTTATAGTATTTATGTCGCAATCTTCCGGAATCAAAATCTCCTTTTCAGTTATCGTCACTTTGTCCTCACATATTACACATTTGGGAGACACTTGGTGGTCCTCTACAACCGCGAAACTTAGAAAGGCAAAGCAAAAGAGAAACGAGGTTAGCAACCCAAATAGTTACAAGCAAATGATGCAGTCTAGGTAAATGAAGTTTACTTGAAAGCACCATTTCCAGCAAATAGCTATCAAAGGCATTCACTGTGTGTTCACCAGCACACCTCTCTCAGATATCATAACCTTGGGTACAAACTCCTTGACTTGGGAATAAATCATCGCTAGTCATCCAACTTAGCATGATGATCTCGTGGTTGCTGCTCATTTGTAAGTGTACATCTCCAAATTCCTCACTAATTTATCACATTTGATGCCCTTTTTTTTTTTGGTAGGAAGTTTAATATCAGCTACAACTAAGTCCCCAGCGTTCCTCCACTCGTAGATGATTAAATTGGTTTTAAGCATCAGTATGGGTTGATACGATCTCAAGTTGTAGAAAAGGTTGAAAGGTTGTAAAAACACTATTCTATGATCGTTTGAAACGTTGATATCACATCATTTGAATTTCGCGATTAAAGGGCGAATGTAGTTTCTAGATAATTTGATCTTGCAATATTAAGCTTGAGTATGGATGATTTAGGAGGTTGTAGGATTAAAGACTAGCTATATTATTTCTAAGGAAAGATCATTCTTAGGATAGATATATTATGTTTATTTCTTAATTTTTACGGGAAAGATTGCATTTAGGAGGAGAATTGCACATCCAGGGAATGTGATCATAAAGATGAATGGTCTATGATTTAAACATGGTAAAGTTATTTAGTGGTATAACTTAATCTTGTTCCATGAAAAATGGAGTGGTTTTGATGGTATCCTTAGATCACTTAGATATCGAACGAGCCCAGCGTTCCTCGTCATTGTGTTCTAATCGAATCTAAGCCAATATTCCCAATGACTAAAGTAATGAAGCATAACTTTGAGAATGCACACACGCAGAGATTGTAATAGACAATCCTCCTTTGTTAAGCCCTAACAACTGTCTATGGTAGTTAGAAGGGTCAGCACACGAATAGTCATTCTACAAGACACACTAGTAGTACAAAAAAATTCAAATGTGTGTCAAAAGTTTGTGGTTGTGTTTTAAAACCTAGCTTGTCAAAAAAGTTAACACATGTGATTTTGTTAACTTACAGCTTTTAAACCAAAGTAGTATAACAATTATTTGAACAAAAAAACATAAGCTACGATTTGTTCTGTTTCACCAGAACCTTCTAATTGTTAAAAAAAAGAATTAAAGAATGACATTACATCACACACGATTTCTTAACCCCAGTATCAAAACATAATAATCAATTTCCCACTCACCCTCTCAAAAAACCTCATTCTCTAACATTCCAAGTCAGCAACTACCCGCGCACGCCGCGAAGCTCGCTCCAAAAAACCGCTCTACGAGCCCATCACTAAACAACCGCACCCTACACCAAAAAAAAAATCCATATTTCTCCAGTTATTGAACCCTAAGCGTCGTTTGCACTTAGATTTGTGCGCTACCCATTCGGAGCACGACTCTCCGATGTCTCTTTAGAACCACACACTCTCATGTTTATTAACTCTAATTGTTTTTTAGTTTGGAAACCCTCTGTCGTTCCACAGGGAAGTCTTTATCCTCTCTGACCTATAAGCTGCACACCTATCTGTCGGGCTCACACACGCAACCACAGATATCTGTCAGCCATCTCGACAATCCCAAATCAAACCGAACTGTCTGCATGTTGCACGGAAACGTCGCAATTAGCCGCAACTTTGATCACACTCCTCAACTCAAACAATGCGCTCGTAAACGTGCGATGCACAACATCAAACACCTTTTCGTCACAGTCGCGCGTTGCTTCCTTTTACTGGCTACTATAATGAGCGCAGGGTGTCATAGGTCCGAACTAGGCCGGAATCCCCGTCGTTAAAGAAGTACGGCCATAGTGCTCTATGTGGCTTCCTAGATTAATTCTTTCTTTTGCACAATTTGAGTTGATATGTGCCAAAAATTCCACATCATTTTAGGCACTTATTTGTCTTATATTTTGTCTTTTGTGTGGTATTCGACTCATTTTATTAGCTTTTTCGGCTAGATGTTCCACTTTGTATAGTTTTTATGAGAGAGTTATAGAGGATTTGTAGGTCTTTTATCTTAATTCTCTCATTCCTATTCAAACTTATAATTTCAAGTGTTTAGTTGGTTGGTTACAAGTCTGCCATGTTTAAGTTGCTCGAGTCGGTTCTTTTTGGATCTCAAGTACAAGCTTGACATAGCTTAGAATTTGTAAGTGCTGTTCTAAGAGTTTTATTTTTTGTACACCCTAACAGCATTCATAGAGCCATATCTTTCTACACACTTCGAATTTGCACGTTACATATTTTTCACTAGAAGAGTAAACCCCGAGAGCTTGCAACAGTATGCGTTACGACTGCATTTCGAGCACCGATCAGTGAGTTTACAGAATCAAAGTATGGTGCCACCTAAAACTAGAGCGTGCACTCCTAAACCCACAATCTGGCAAGCACACGCCCACCCTCCTACCTCCTGCAACCTGCCAGGCAAACGGTTACCTTCCAGAGCGTTTCCTCCACGCTCTTGTGTGCGATCGCTACTCCCGTGTATGACTTACCGCTATACCTGTTCCAACCTATGTGTTCGCGCTGCAACGCCGCAGCCACACGAGCCTTTCATGGCGGGAAGTTTGCGTGTTTGCTGCAACCCACTATACCATAAAGCTTCATTCTTTCAACACTTTTAAGCCATTGTTCAACACCCCAGGACAAAGTGTTGAACAAAATACATTCTCAACCAACATACCAATCTGTCTAAAATTTGGGATCAGTGACCTTAACTTCCGGACACAGTATGAGGCACTATTTGTTGCGTTGAAATCCAACACCTTTCAATAAAAGTAGTGAGCACTACTTGGACAGCTCAAAAGTGTTTCTTTTTCAGCACACTTTTGAAACAAAAGAAAGGTGTTTAGAGTGTGCTCACTCACGTAAGACTTTCAATACATTTTCGACACAACAAATTTTTGAGACATTGATAACATGTTCGTTAGTATTCTCTCAACACACAACTTCTTTTGGCATGTCACGAAATGTGTGAGATTGTTCAAAACATTTTTAGACAACAAAAAGTATCTTGAATTTTCAACTCCTAGACTCCAAAAGTGATGAAACTCTCAACATTTTTTTTTGTTAATTGTTCTTCATCGACAAACTTCTATGTTTAGCCCCCATCATCAACTATTCGTTGTCAATATTTTTATAGGCTTACTACATACAACTATAATGAACAACATGGAAAACATCTAATCCAAAACAAGCTAGATGCCCAGATATCGATAAAAAATGTTAAATATATTTATACGACCTCATTTATTCATGTAATAAATTAAAATTAATATATCATCAAAGTAGTCAACGTATATATCTAAACCAAGTGTCTGTATGATATGAAATCAACAACTAGATAAAATTGGTCCAAAATGTAAGTTGTCAAAAAAAAATCCATCTATAAAATTAAACATAAACAAACTCAAAAAACAATTCTAGTAGTTCAAGGCCCCTTGAAGCTAAAGATATTTTGATTCATCCCATCTAATCATTTTAGACGACTTTTTGTTAGAGCATCTCACCTCTACAACATATTCCCATCATCACAATTGGCATCATTTGTACACACTTGTATGCAAAAAAATAAATATATAAGCAAGCGTATAAATATAAACAATTTAGAATATCAAATCAATTAATGATTGTATAATCTCTTATATAGTGTCATACTCATTCATATAATAATTAAGCTATAATACCAAGTTTCACTAGATGCATGTAAGACTAATAAATTTATTTGCATTGAAGGTCATATGAAAATATTTTTAAATAGTTGTGAATCCTCTAACTGTGAGACAAAAGTTGATCTAAAATAAAAATAAGAAGAAAAAAAAGGAAGCAAAATCGCTTCTAATATCTCAAGCTCTCATGATATTTCATTTCTATTATAAATATCAGGAGACAAGCATAGGAGTGCCAAATTTCATTCAGACACTTTCAATCATAACGCTGCATGCAACTACAATTATATCCCCCTAAAAACACCTTTGAAAATTTCATGATCTGGAATTTGCAATTAGCGTGTGTCAATAGAGAAGACACTTAATGGTACAATGTTTAATTACACCTAATTTATTAAAACAGTCATCAGACTATTGATTTAAGATAATATGAACATCTCAAAGGACAAGAATAAATCTTATATTTACGACATAGATGGGTGTAATAGTAACAAAAGATCTTATGTGAATGAGCTACCACTTACTGGCTACTGTCTCAAGCGTTTAATGTTGCAACTGCCACAGTACTCCTGTGATTGCTCCTGCATGAGTCGAGAAACTACCTGCACAGGTATAGAATGATGATGAAACATAGAATCATCGGGTATTGAGGAAAAAAAAGGTACTAATTTTTTCCATCAATATTTACAGTACCATAGATAATCGTATCATAAAATTTTGGAATTGTAGGAAGGGGCAGTATCCACTCACGTCAGACTCTTCATCTACATGACACAGGTTGATAAAGTAGAGCATATCACCTGGAAACCTTTCTAACATTTGTTCTTGATGCAAACCTAAGAACAACCGTATTTAAACGAGTTAATGTTAGAACATTGGACTTTGCTATGCATACACATTAACTATGAGAGGTATTCATAGATTTGCAATCATCAATAACTGTTCCCTTAAATTCACTAATACAGAAATTTCAACCAATTTGCTTTAAACAAATAACAAGAAAATTTCTAAACCAATCTTGCCCAAAAACAAGTAAACCAAGAATTTTATCTAATTCACCCAATCCAAGATCATTTGAATTGCAAATACTCTTAAATAGCGAATCAAGAATTGTAAACAAGAATTTGTTTATGGATGAAGTACAGCTAGCCAGAGCGCCTCACCCTATTTGGCAGTGGAAGGAAGAATGCAGTACGATAGAAACTACACCGCCAATTAAGGAGTTAGCCGAACCTACATAACACCAGTATTGAATACAAAATCCACTAGCACCAGTAAAAACATTAATTTAATAATGAGTTCAGAGAGTTATTACATTAGAAATCACAATTACGGCTTTGCATGTATTACATTCCACTCAATTACATCAGGCTTTTCTAACCTGGGAATAATGGACAACAAACTAAAAATGGTCTCTTAAACCTTGCTAACAGTTCATTCCAACTTATGATATCTTACAAGTTATAACCACCACATTACAAAATAACATATGAAAAGCCAATCTCTTATCTGAGTACCATATCGAAAATCCTAAAAATTTACCTATGCAAGATGAAGGATGACAACTAAGTACCATTGTAACCTAAGTGTCTTATCTCATGCTCCTTCTGTCCCAAAAGTGTCAAGGCTCATGAGTTAGGTTCTTTCTAATTAAATTAAAATCATTCAACATCATATCAATACCTGCAGATTGTATTACTTTTTTCGTGGATCATCCTAAGCTTAACCTATCTTGTTTTCTGTCAAAGAAAGTAATGGCATCATAAAGAGAGGTTAACCCCCAAAAATCTAGACTGCTCAAACAACTCCTCTTTAAAAAAAAACCAAGGCATAAGCATAAAAAAAATAAAAGTACAGATATAGGATAAACTCTGTCGAGTTTCTCTTTGTGATTTAATTTGTTAGTTGCTTTGTTTCGCATCCACATTGTAATTAGTAGTTCTTAGTTCAAAGAAGAAATTCATATATTGCTTTAGTGACTTTTTTTATTTTGTTTGCTTTGCTTAATGATTGAGCATAAATTAACAGATGTGTAGTCTTCTTACTACTAAGTAATTATATATTCGAAGAGTGTAGAAAACAAAAACCCATCATTCGAATAAATATTGATATGACATCCAACTAGAGATTGAAAGTTAAGCAAACACTAATAAACTGAATAGAAAACAATTGTTAATCTACCCCTTAGTTAGCATTATTATAAAACTTAAAAAACGAGAATTGGAGTTTGAAATCAAAGAATGATGCAAAATAAGGATGTTTCAAAATGCAGTTCAAACTAGAGCATAGATAAGAAGATGTGTGTTCTCTTAAGGCAATAAGGATATAAGAATTCCAAAATTCATACTTAATCCCAATAATATCAATAACTATAAAGGACAACAAGGAAAATCAATAAACCCAATTATATTTAAATCATATTTTAAAACTATAATTGAATCTTCATTCAAAATTTAATTATTGTATAAAATGATATATTGAGAAACACTTAATCTAAATAGTAATACTCACAACTATACACTGAACAATGAAGAAATCGAAAGTCGATCGAAGTCGCATATTGAACAGAAAGCGCGGAATTGACGAGTTGTCGCATATGGTTGCATGAGCAATCTAGGGGACGATTCGATAAGGGTCTGCTGCAAAATAACGACTTGAACGATTGAACAAAATAGTGAATAGATGATAGGAGCGAACTAACAGCAACCAATTGTACGAGCGAGCAATAGGAGCAGAATGAGAACAATAGACATAATGACCGAGAATGAGAAACAAATGCAATTAGGAGTGTTTGTTAGGATTAAAAAATGAACGGTTTTTATGTTAGTATTTTGTTTTAATTTTTATGGGTTTAATTTTATTTAATATGTTAGGCGCCCTGCAACTATTCTGAGCGGTTTTTACGATTTAACATATCTGCACTATGACATGGCAATGTATAATAAACAAGTTCTCACACTTTTTTATTTGTTTCAATATTTTTCACACATAAATGTCGTTGAGATTTGTGCCAAGAAACACAGAGAAAATGAATATTCTCACCTTGTCACTTGTTGTTGAGCTCATGTATCTAAAAAACACTCTTTTTGTAGAGTAGTGCCACCCTATGGCCGTAGCGCCACCACTATGCTCGTAGAAAAGGCCCTCTCACCCGCCACCACACGCACCATCTCCTCCCTCACAACAGCGCCACCTACTAACCCAAATAGAAAGTTATGGCCACATGTTTTACCATGTGTCACTACATCCTCCCCCCACATTGCTCTAATCGTAAAACTAGCTGTTGACTGGCGCTGACGACTTTTGACTTTGACTTGTGTGGAGAAAGCTTGAAGAGATTTGGCACATGTGTTGTAAAAACGTCAGCGAAGTATTGTAATGGACTATTTAGACTTTTAAAACTTTAAAGCGTCCAGACATTAATAGGATTAGTGAAGGAGTGGGAAAAAATAATATTAGAGGAATTACAATTTAAGTTTTACATTTTTTTTGGATACAATTTTAGATTATCTTACAATTATCATCATCACTTAAATTTTGTTAATTTTCTATTAGAGTAGAGAGACAAAACACATAGTTCTTCTTCATTTAATTGTTTATTAGATTGCATCATTCTTGTCTAAATTTTGCAAAGAAAACTCCTTAGTGTTCTTCATTCAATTGCTTGTAGATTCTTTAATCTCTTTCTACATTTGCAATGTCTTAATCAAATTCATTCAATTTTCGAGGTGAGTTCATTGGTTAGTCTAGATTTTAGTGTTCATTCCATTTTAAATGCACTTTCTTATATTTGCAAATTTCGTTTTTGATTTCATTTCTTTTGTACATATACGTGACTGTATAGTCGTTGATGTCGATACTAACTAGTTATGCGATTTTGTGCAATTTGACGTTGTTGAAGTAGATATTGCCTTACCCTATTTTACTTTCAGATCTTCGTGATTTCATGTTTTCTCCTATGTTTTTAGAAACATGATTTTTAATCTCTTGATTCATTTAACAAATTGCTGAGTACTTTCCTTAGCCTAGTAGCTAGGGGAGCGCCAAACCATGTTTGATTTGATGCACAAAGTGATATTTCAATTCATTCAAACATCAATTCCCTAAAACTTATGCCTTCTTGTCAATATATTGAACTGACTACCACCCAATTCTTGATATGAGAGGAGAGTGTCTTTTTAAACTCATACTCAAGGATTGAGGTTTGTTGAGGTTGCTCAGCTCAAACTACGATGTCACTAAACCTAGTTAGGGTTAGAACGGGACTTCAATATGTGCTTGGCTTTGGACAACATGTTGGTGACTTGGGAAATGATTTTCATCTACCTCCTAAGCTAGAGTCACAGAAGAACAATTCACATTGGAATTGATGGTTCGTTCTTTAGTTGGCATCGGTGGTGTTTGTGGTTGCGGTACCTAAGTTCTATACCTAAGTGTTTATTCTTTATTTACTAACTCTAATTCCTAGTTTTTACAAAACAAAAAATTTAATTTCGTTTCCCAATTCTTCGATTAATTTAAAGCCTAAAAATCCCTAGACCTTCTTTGATTGTTCGTTCTTAGACTCTGCCACTCATACTAAGTGTAGTTGTTCATTCCATTTAAAAAATTCTGTTTATTTGTGAGCTATCTTTAAAGGCCACTTTAATCCATTAACGACCTCTTGGAACACAACAAACGCCCCACCCGCCACCCATTGGGTATGCTTGGAGCTAATGTGTTTATACTTGAACATGAATACAGGGAACGTTGGCCACCAAACTCTTCTCGGGGGTGCGCAACCCGGTTAAGCCTTGCTAGAAATTGGACTAAAGCAAAAGCGAATGGACTCCTTAATCTGAGTCATGACAAAGGTCCATGGATTATGGGAAAAGATTATGGCCGATTTATCTGCACAATGCGCCGCCCGCATTAGCGTGGCCTCTATTCGCGTCATTGTGGTTCCTTGTTAGAAATACAACCAAAACTATTTCCGTGTTAACCCTAAGCATGCAAGTTACTAGGGCGTTCGACTAGACTTGCAATAGAACAATATAGCAGTTACTAGGATTAAACTTGTTGTTGCGAAAAGTTGGTGGTTTAATTACACTACCTACAATGCCCTATTTGCCGTTAATCATAGTTTTTTTTAAGCGAGTGAGAAAATGTAGAAAATTGCCTACAGTCTTCTGTCTATGATGATCGACACACGGTACCCGATAACCAAGCCTACACGAACTCGGTAGAAAAAATAACGTTTGCCCTACATAAATAGCCCAACATACTTTTTACCTTCTTTTGCATGATTTTCTTGCCTTTTATTTGTTTGGGTGCGTAAGAAATAAATCGCTTATATATATTTTTGATTTTTTTAAATAAATTAGCTTATTTTATAGATCTTTAGATTACACCACATATATGGCAGATTGGGGGATCAAGCCAAACTAGAATTATTCCGTATTTTGAGATAAGTCCGTTTGCATATGAGGTTTAAATTAACGTTATAATTATTTGAAACACAAAAAAACCTTTTTAGGCTGCCATAGGGTATTGAAATAATCATCGCAATTGTGTGAAACTTGCCTTTTTTGGGTACTTGTTAGTGCCCTGGCTCTAACGATCTATTGCTTGTGAGTTACAAGGGACTATTTAATCCATTGGCTAAGTATGTTAGAGCATCATGTACGTTAGAGAACAAAAGGCCGATACTTTTGTTGACTCTTGTACAGACCAAAGGTTTCGCTAAACCGAAGCCAAAAGAACCCGCATACCTACCAAGCAAATGCACTTAGTTTTTACCTGCACAGCTGTGCGCGTAGGATCATTTGCATCTAGATGCTCGAATATTTTGTCTATTCTATTCAATGTGACTGGTTGTTGTCTGGTTGTCTTTCTGCTGTTGTGCTTTTGTTCCCGTCTATTTTTTCTCGCTTCTTTGGAGAATTTCTGTGAGGTTCTTTTTCTATTGATGATCAATATTCCGTTTCTGTGTGCTAAGTGTCCAGGATTTCTAGGGATTGGTTTTGTAGGCAGTGGCTTTTGCGGCCTTTCCTACATTTTATGTTAATGAATTTTTGATCCATTAAAAACTCACGTGAGGTGCTTGGAGAGTGTTGTTCAAGAGACCGACATCGCCACTGTGCCTATGCAGGTTTTTCAAGAAACGACTAAAATATGATGGCCTAAACAAGGGCCCACATGTTAGGTCCATTAATATCCGTGCAATTCGGGGACATGTTACGGAATTATATTTTGGACCCAATTCCGCACAACATTTGAGCGGCCTGTTTACTCGTATCTTATAATCCATCTATCATATTCCATTGGTTGTACATGACGCTGGGTGTCCAATATCATGAAGTAGATTAGTGTAGAATACTTAAGCCCACTCAAATCATTAGTTCAACACCGATCGAAAAATTTTCTCCAAAGTCGATGACGGTAACCAGTGAACCCTTTGTGTCAACGACGCTTGATTTGAGTGAATAACATCATGTCTATTCATTCTACAATGATGATCGCTCGGTCGGCTTTGCTCATCTGAAGTGTCATTTCTCAAAGTCCTCTACTAATTTTTATGAATCAGCCCTTTTTTTGTTCTTTGGTGGAAGCTCTTAAATCAGCATAAACTAAGTCCCCTCCGTTCCTCAAACCTGTAGAGTGGATTAAATTCGATTTTAGCATCAGTAGGTGATTACGATTCAGTGAAGAACTTGAACCAAGATTCTCATGATCGTCTTGATAAGGGTGATATCCATTAATTTCGATTAATGTTCAGAATTAACTTGTTGGCCGAATTTTATTATGTATATTGCAAATTAGTTGTTTAGGATAATGTTTGTCATGGATATTTTAGAGTTTTTTAGGATAAAGATGAGGCTTATTTATCTAAAAAAGATTTCATTCCATAGGATAGATATATTGTTATTCTTCTTTTAGGATCAGATTTATTTTATTTGGAGATATATCTAATATGAATAGCTTGTAATTTTTCAGGAATTTAAGGAGAGATCATAGTTTGATTATCAGTAAATAATTTTCACTTCATTTTGTGGGATATACAAAATAGCAAGGGTTTAGCAGTGTTGTGAGACAGTTACATATTCAAAAATTAACAATCACTTTATTTCTAACTTAGGTGGCATATTAAACTGAGTTAAAACCACTTTAATTCGAGGTAGTGAGTGTTCTCATATTAGAGGTTAGAAGACCCAATCAGCAATTTTAGGTAGGATTCAAAATTAAGCTTGGTTTAAACTTTCACAACCCTTTCCTTGAAACTCACATTTAGGAGCTGAGATGACATTAGGGATATTGGTAATCATAGAGTAATTGCATCACATGCTTATCAAACAAGGTAAGTTTATTTTAGTGGGATTGATATGTTATCTGCCTCCATGAAAAATGAAGTGTGTTGTGGTATCCTAGGTCACCTTTGAAGGTCGAAGACCAGGTCTTGTCATTGTCTACATCGATCAAGCCACAATATACTCAATGATAAAGCAATAGAAGCATAACTTTTGAAGAATGCACACAAACAGAGATGTAAGTTAAGCTCCCTTCTTTGTAGAGGCCTAACCAACTCTCTATTGTAGTTTGTAAAGGGTACACTATAGTCATTCTAGCATAGACAGGGATGTAAATAAGTCAAATGTTGCGGGTCAAAAAGTTGTGTTGTGTAAAACTGTAGCTATTAAAAGTTAAAAGTTGAGATTTTATGGCATTACCTACTATCTTTATATACCAAGTAGTATAAATATCAGAACAAACAATAATGGAAGCTACGATTTTTTTTCACCAGTAACGCTTAAATTTTTACAAAAGTGTAAATAATTAAAAATAATTAAAAGAAGCGAACATTACATACACAAGAACTCATACTAGTATCAAACATAAAAAACTCAATTTCCACTCACCCTCTTCCCAAACTCTCATACAGTCTTAACTTCTCAGTCGCGCCACCACCGGGGCATACCCACCGCTCGAGGCTCGCTCTAACGTTTCCGAGTCCACTAACACGCCCTCAGCACTAATTGTTTTCCTTTATTAACACTAAGACGCCGTTTGCAACTTGATTATGTGTCGCTACATTCGAGACGACTCTCCCCTGCTCCTAGAACCACAACCGTGTTATTCCCCTAATGTTGTTTTAGTTTGGAACCGCATCTACAACCAAACAATAAGTGCTTGCAGTAGTTGCCACGAAACTTTCGTAATTCAGCCGCAAACTATATCTACACTAACTTTCCAACCAATGACGCCTTCGAACGTCGATGCACAAACACCAAACCCTTGTTCCTCACAGTCGTCGCTGCTTCCTGAACATGGCTTACATATGCTAGGTGCCAGAGTTCATAGTCCAACTAGGTCCGTTTCGCCACTTCGTTGAGAGGTTACGGCCCCTGGGTCTATTATGTTTTCTAGAATTATTTTCTTTCTTTTGGACAACGTGTGAATGTCCAAAAAGTCACATTTAGGCACTTTTCTCCTGTATATTTTTGTCTTTTGTGTGGTTTTGACATCATTCTTATTAGCCTTTCGGTGATTTCCACTTTTATATAGTTTTATGGAGTTTTAGTGGTTTGTTAGGTTTTTAATCTTATTTCCTCATTCCTATCAAACCTATAAATTTCAAGTGTTTAGTGTGGTTACAAGTTCATGTTGTGAATTTGCGGTTTGTGGTGTAAGTAACGTTGACATGCTATAGATTTTGGTAAGCGTTTGTTCCTAAGATTTTAATTTTTGTACCCTAAACATTCATAGAGCCAATCTTTTACACACTCTCGAATTTGCAGTAACATATTTTCAACGAAAGTAAACCCCGAGAGCTTGCACAGTATCGTTTACAGCTGCCATTTCGAGCACTGAGCAGAAGTTAAAGCCAACAAGTCCGGGCCCTAAAATGGAGCTGCCACTCCTAAACGTCCAAAATCTGGCAAGCCATCGCCCCACCTCTGGCTCCTGCAACCTTGCAGGCGGAAGGTATAGGCATACTCTCCAGCTTTGTGTTGCAAGGCTCTACACACGGTTCAACTCTCCTTGCACACGCACCACACGCTCACTGGTAGAAAGGTTTGGCGAGTTGTTTGCGCAACCCTTATGGCTCGTATGCGCTCACCACGATGCTCGAAGGCCCTCGCACCTCGCCACCACACCACATCGTCCTCCTTCACACCGCCCACCTACTAAGAGCACCAAATAGAAGGTTTGCACGTGTTTTAACCACCAGTTTCCATCCACTCCCCCTCCCCCCCGCACATGGTTCTTAAGCCGATTTATGGGGCATTGGACCTAGCGTTGACTCGACCTTTGATTACTTGTGTGAGCAAGCTGAGGAGATTGGCACATGTGGTATTAGTAATGGCTGTCACTTTAATTTTTAAGAAAAGTTGTAATAATGGAATTAATAGATTAATGAGGAGTGAGAAATAACATAGACTTAAGGAATACAAATTTAAGTTTTACATTTGTTTTGGATTACGATTTTAGAATTTTTATAGCAATTTTCAATCATCTAACTAATTTTGTAATTTTCTATTAGACGTAGAGGGAGAGAGAAAACCGAATCTATAGTGGAGAAACATTTAGTTTTCTTCATTTAATGCTGTAATTTATCAATTCTTGTCTAAATTTTGCATAAGAAAACTCCATATAGTGTTCTTCATTCAATTGCTTGTAATCCTAATTCTCCGTAATTTCGTCTAATTTGATTACCAAATTCATTCAACTTTTCGAAGGTGAGTTCAAATTGTAAGCATTAGATTTTAGTTTTCATCATTTTAATTCATTTCTTTATTTGCAAATTTCAGTTTTGTATGATTTATCAGTCTTTTTCTTAGAGTTTATGATTTTCATTTTTTGTACATTAGTGAATCTATTGAGATTGCTGATCAATTTAGATATGCAGACTTTTGTGCTTTTGGTTGCTTTCTGAAGTAATATTTTGCATCACCCTATTATTACGTTCAACTTGTGATTTCCATGGTCTTTTCAATTGTTTTCTACATTTATTTTTGTTAATTTCTTGTTTCTTAAACAATATTTTTGAGTACATTCCTAGCCTAGGTAGCGAGTGAGCCCAACCATGTTTGATTATGCCAAAGTGATATTTCAACTTAATTCAACATCCATTTTCCCTTAATTACGTTCTGATTCATATTTATTGGCTTTGGCCACCCAATCTTGATGTGAGAGAGAGTGCTCTTTTATTACTCAAGGGATTGGAGGATTTGTTCGAAGGGTTGCTAGACTTAACTATTGTGTCACTAAAACCTAGTTTTAGGTTAGAGAGGGACTTCTAGACTTGTGCTTGTTTGGGAATGTTGGGTGACTGGGAAAATGATTTCATCTACCTTCCTAAGCTAGAGTCACAAGAGACAATTACATTGAATTGTGGATCGTCTTGGTTGCATCGCTGGTGTTTGTTTGGTTAACTAGTGATACTAGGTGTTTTATCTCTTTATTTTATAATCTAACTTTTAGTTTTTCAAAACTAACAAATTTATTGTTTCCAATTCTTTGAAATCCAAGCTAAACAAATCCCTAGCCTCTTTGTGGTTCGTCTTAGACTTGCAATATACTAGATGGTAGTTGTTCATTCCTTAAAAGTTTGTTTTTTATGAGTCTTTAGGCATTTTATAAAGACCCTCTGGACCACGATCATTGAGTATGCTGGAGCTATGTGTTTATACTTGAAAATGAATAGAGAGGAATCGCAACAAACTCTTTCGGGTGGTGCGGAACCAGGATTAAAGCCTCGCCTAGAATGTGGGTAATGCAAAGCGAAAGATCCTTATTCTTCATGTAAACAAAGGTCATGGATTAGGGAAAAGATTAAGGGCGATTTAGTGCACAATTGCCCGCACCGCATCTAGCGTCTCGGCCTATATTTCGGTCATTGTGAGTCCATTATAAGAAATACAACAACAAGCATATTTCCGTGTTAACCCTAAGCATGCAAGTTACTAGGCGACTAGTTTAATAGAATATATGCATATAGGATAAATTGTGTTGTTGCATAAGTGTGTTATTTAATATTACAGGTGCCTATTGCCGGTTGTCCTAGTTATTTTATTAGGAGTGAGAACATGAAATTTGCCTAGTCTTGGCATGATAGGAGTGTAACAAGCCTGCAAGAACTGTAGGAAAAGAAACGTTTGCCTACAAAATTACGCCAACTACTTTAGCTTCCTTTTACGTGATTTTCTTGCTTTTTGTTTTGGGGCGTAAGAAATTAAATCGTTAATATTTTGTTTGCTTTTTTACATACTGATTGAGATATTGCGAACTTATGGAGTATTTCCTTTTCCTAACTTTGCGCGTCTAAATAATAGTTTTAAATATTTGAAAATTTAAAAACCTTTTAAGGGTGCCTAGAGTATGAAAAAATTCTCGGGTTTGTGTGAAAACTTGCCTTTTTTAGGGTTTGTTAGTGCCCTGGTTCTCACGATTTGCTTTGATATACAAGGGGTATCTTATCAATGGCCTTAATATGTTAGAGACAAATGTAGGTATGAAATAAAGCTCTTTGTTGACTTTGTACAGAAAAAGGTTTCGCTAATGAATGCAAAGTACAGATACCTACAAAACAAATGCATTATTTTACCTGCACCAGCGGCTACTGTAGGTCACTTGCTTTCTTTGCTCTAGATTCTTTGATCTATTCTTGTTATTATTCAATGTGTTGGTTTGCTGGTGTCTTCTGCTTGGTTGGCTTTGTTCCGTTGTGTTTCTGCTTCTTTGGAAAATTTGTGAGGGTTCGTTTCTATTATATATCAATAATCGTTTTCGGTGCTAGTGTCCAGATTTCTTGGGGATTGGTTTTTTCAGGCGTGGGCCTTTGCGGGCCTTTCCTACATTGTATGTTTATGAATTACTGATCATAAAACTCACGTGAGTTTGGAGAGTGTTGTCAAGAGACGGCATCGCCACGTGCCTATGCAGTTTTCACAGAACTAAATATATTGATGCCTAAACAATACCCAATGATTAGTTCCAGTATCATCTCGTGCATTCGAGGACATGGTACGGAATTAATATTTGACCCAATTCGGCAACTGTAGCGGCTGTACTCAGTATCATTATAATTCCATTCTATCATATTCATTGGTGTACGGACGCTGGGGTGTCCAATATCATGAAGCAGATTAGTTTAGGAATAACTTAAGCACTTCAAAATCAGTTCAACACCGTCGAACAATTTTCTCCAAGCTGCGAGTAATAAGATGAACCATGTGTCAACGCCTTGATTTGGGAATATCATCCTATTCATCACGCATGATGATCGTTGGTCGCCTGCTCATCTGAATGTCATTTAAAGTCCTCAACTAATTTTTATACATCAGCCCTTTTTTGTTCATTGGTGGAAGCTTTAATCAGCTACAACTAGTCCAGCGTTGCTCTATTCTAAGGATTTAAATTGGTTTTAGCATCAGTAGGTGTCGTAGGGCCGTCCCCTTCGAGGGGTGCCTCAGCTTCAGTGTCATAGACATTGAGCCCATGGCAATCCGATGGAATGCTCGTGGGGTGGTTGTCGAGTCAAAGGGGATCGCCACCCGTGGCTTATGTTATCACGCGGCCCGAAACATTGGTGCCAAACTCAGTGCCTCAACAAATAGCTCCAGAATCCAAATATGTGGTTCGGGGACATTTAGCGATTGACATCAGTAACCCAATCCGCCGCATGTACTCAGGCCTCTTACCGGTTCATGTAGTAGTTCCATAATTCATTAACAATGGAATTCAAGAAAACTTATCGATTTGATCTTGACGAGCGCATAACCTAATATTACTAGGTGGTTGCTGATTATGTACAAACAATGACTTTACATGGATTAAGAGCGATCACTTGATTGTTAGTCAATTCAATAAGGTTGCCGTAGAAACCGCGTCGTCCAGATTTATCTGACTTTAATTGTGACAACAAATGAATTCCGGTCTTGATTCGAAGCATATGATCAAGTTGTGATAGAAATATGTACAAACGAAACAATAAAAAACACAAGGTAGTAAGCATGATATATATATGTGTGTTCTTCTCACCTTGTTCACTAGGAATACAGCAAATTGTTAGACGTGAAACTAAAAGGAATGCCTTTGATTTGAATTGCCTAATCTAGACAAGTAACACGTTAGTATTGACATATAACAATATGCATAAAATAAATTGGTGACCAGATGAGTAACATGAATTTGAAACGCGAAAAACAATCCTACATATTTCATTGAGATATTCAAGAGTTTGGTTCTACTTTTGTTAAAATGAAACTCGTAATATAATTAGTCAAATTAAAAGTGTTCAAAAGGAATTAAAAGAGTGCAAAAAGAGATGTCTTAGGTGTGTAATCTCAGAGTTATACTGATTTTCGTTCTTCAATCGATCGAAAAGGGCGCGAGGACTCGATATTTGAATGTGTACTGTGTTAGGGACAAGTAACTATTGTAGACGTTTATGTAAGTTGTGAATCGTGTCGTGAAATGTTGAATCGGAAAATTCTTCCCAAGGGTTCGTCCAAAAGTCCTCCAAAGTCGTGAGGCAAAGCTCTTATAAGTCGCGAAGAGGGCATTTGTAATGTAGGGTGGCGTTATATTCCTTGGAGCGTATATATGCTCCACTCTTGCGATTATACGTGCTCCACATCTGCGTATATACGCTGCACTTCGCTAATATGTTGGTTTCATATCTGAACATATTGGTGTTCGGTTAATAAACTGTTGCAAACATCTTTCGATTCTCTGGAGATCTGTGGATTATCTAATCTCCCCCCTACTGCAAAGAAAGTATATTCTCTAGGAATTCTGCGAAACATTCCGCGTATCTTTTTGATTATTTACTGTATTTTCTGCGTAACTCTGCGTATTTTGATGCTTTGTAAATATTGGCAAAATTCACTAGAATATCATAGAAAAAAACTAGAAAAATAATCTAAAAAAAATTTACTATGAACAGAAATTCGAAAAATAAGAAAAAAATGATTAAGAAATTCCTGTTGCCTCTTGATTTGACCTTCGCCTCATGGAATTCTCGGTGTGAATTCACATATTTGAAAATTCTTACGAGTTGCGCAGTGCGTCTTTTCGGGATCGAACCAATCACGAACGTGTATGTTCATTCATCGTTATCATTTGGGGAGACACATTTAGGTGTCTACAGAACCCCCACTTGACTGAAGTCTGGGGAACGTATAGTCTCGTAAGACGAAAGTCAAAGTATCGATTTCGGGACGGAGAGCAACGCAAGACCTTCGCGAACTTGGGTTGCCCTTTTCGCCTGTACCTGCATAATACCGGTTAGTTTTACCTGTAACGCGGTCCTATGCGGTTTGGTCCGACGATCATGTATTCGTTCGCTGATTTGGAGAAATGCAGACGCATCCCATGCTTTCCGAATAAAATAAGCAATGACTTGTCAAATGATGTGCCTAATTCAGAATGAAGGACTACCTGGTGACGACATAGTCTATTTTTAAATGTCTAGAAGAAATTTGCATCCACTGTGTACTTGTGACCTTGAGATTGAAGAAGGGGCAAGTAGTCCTATTTGAAGAGTCTTGAATTTGAAAAGGCCTTGCTTAGGTATGGTTCAAGATATAATTTGAAGAGCCTTTGAATAATTTGAAAGGGCCTTTGTGTAGGTCCTGGTTCAAGACTAATCTGAGAGAGTCATTGAATTTGAAAGTGTACTTGTCTAGCTCTGGTTCTAGACAGGATTGATGAGCCTTGAATTTAAAAGGGCCTTGTCCAGGTCTTGGTTCTAGACATGATTTGAGTGAGCCTTGGAGTTTGAACTGGTCTTTTCTAGGTCTTGGTTCAACTCTAATTGAGAGAGTCATTGAATTGAAAGGGTTCTTGTTTCTTAAGGTCTGGTTCAAGCATTAATTGAGAGAGTCATTGAATTTGAAAGGTCTATAAGAAAGCTGCTACTTAAAGTGACTTAAAGAAAGGTGCATTTGGACGAGATACATGGCTTTGTATCGGATGGACTTGTGACTAGAGCTTGAATTTGAACTGCACTGACATGACTGTTACTTAAACATCGGCGAAGCAGGACTTTGATGTTGGAAGTGAAAAGGGTCTAAGCGCAATTTTTTCATGATTTTCGCCTTGATAGCTAACTAAGACTGAAAACGTAATAGGGCCTAGGAGACAAGAAGCCCCCACTGGAAATTACAGGGCCATGAATGCGCGACGAGCCCCCCAGCGAGCATTGGACAATGTAGTTTACAGCTTGAGTCAACATAGGGAATGCGGTGAGTTGATGTGATCGAGTCCCAACACAGATGTACTAACTCAAAAGTAGGGTTTATTCTTCGGGGATTGAGTCGATGAGTCTTGAAGTGACCAAAGAATGGGCTATGGTTGAGAAATACAAAGGTCAATATTTGTGGCTAAGGGTCAAAGATCTGACTAGATGCGAGGTGCGGATAATGAGTTGGTTCAAACATGGTCTATCTCAGGTTCTAGACTTGGCAAAACCATTAGTCAAATTCTTAGCAAGTCAAGCATCAAAGGCCTCAATACGATTTAATGTATGTGGGTCGAACTAAGAGAAGAAGGCCTCCTACGTATCCTTCGGAATCAGCCACCGTAGTTCTGATGATGATGTTGGACAATGCTCGTGTGAGGAGAGGCTTTTGTTAGGTGTAATGTGAGGCTCGTGGTTTGAGGGTTGAAAAAGCTTGATGTGCATGAAGTGGAACCCACAGTGCGCAGTGTGCTTTTTAAGACTCTGTCTTTTTATTTGACTCTGGGCTTTCAGCCTTTGATTGCATTTGATGACTTTGTATACACTGGCATTGAACGTTTATTATTTCTTTTTTTCTTTTTCCCATTTTAATTTTTTTTTCTTTCTTTTTTTGCAGACGTGTCTTTTCCTACGCACCGTTTGGTCCAAAGGTTATGGTAGATGTGGGTGATGAAAGAAAGATAGGGCTAAATGATAGTGTTCTGTGCTCAAAGGGTTTGCAAGGGATTTTTGACTTGATATACGAAGGAAGGAAGGAAGAGGCATTTAATGGGGAGCTGTGAAAGGAAGCCTCTCCTTGGCAATTGTTCAATTTTAATAATTAAAATTAGTATATAGATTAAACCAATTGTGGCCAATGATGTTTGAGGCACTTGCATTAGAAATGGAGAAAATTAATATTGCCAAAAACAAATGAATCACTTTAAGATAATCGAAAACTGAAAAAACCATGGCTTTTGTATAGCAATCAAGAGACTAGCGCTCTATGACTCAATCTGAAGAAGGCCGCGCAAGTATCGCATTGACCCACGCCTTGGGGTGACTCATTAGTTTAGCAAGTAGGTTGTTATTGGATGTTGATCTTATCTTTAAGCTGCTGGAGGGATTGTGAGAGCTACCATCTTCATCATATCTTGAATCTTATGCTTCAGGATGATTACAATTTCAGTGGTTGGCCCCTTTCCTTGTGGCAACTGCAATAAGCATTAGCGATTCCAATGTCTACATTTTTTTCATACTAAAGGCGTCTGGAGTGGGTCTCATAGGAGAATGCGCCTTTGCAATTAACCTCTGTCAAAGGCCTGCTCATAGTATGCGCAATTGGAGAAAACAGGTTCTCTGTGGGTCTTCGAGGCTTGTTGTTGAAAGACGGATCGTTAGAGAGTTTTCATTGGTAATGTGGCTGACTTGCATCAGGTGCTGGAAAAAGAGGAAGCCCTTTCTTGTTAAAGCCCAACCGTTGACCCTTCAGACTTCTGGCTGAACATCTTCCACAACTAGGAGGCCAACCTTGTAGAGTCCATAAATGAATCAATGGGTTTGAACACTTGAGTGGTCTCGAACTGCGTCTGAAGCTCTCTGACTGACCATGCGAGACTTGATCTTCTCATTTCGATTGGCCATTTGAGCGGCTTTCTCTCCTCATTTATTAAGAAAAGAGAGAAATTTTCGGTCTTATCACCTTGCTTGGGGCCTCTGTTCACAGAGACCACAGGAACTGGGAATTGTACCGTACTGCTTTGGAACTCACTTGTTTGATTATTCCCAATCATCGAGCTTGGGTTGGTTCAGGGTCTTTGAACCACCTGGATGGATGGGTGCAAGTATAGGGCACACCGAAAGCAAATAACTCTTTTGCTCATTTCTTTTAAGACCATTGAGATATTGAAAGTGCGGAGGTTGTCTTCTGGTCTTCGTTTCCTTGAACTTGGGCAAATCAGTGATGACAAACTTCTTAGGAAGCAATGGGCCTTTAAATCTCCATAATATACAACACGAGGCCCTTGAAACGAATTCCATTCTCTGACCAACTCTTCTAGCGTCCACCCTTTTTCGTCTCAGTCTTCGAGGAGATGTGATGTCTCAAACATTGTCTTCTTCCTTCCTCTGACAGATTCGAGAGGTTTTCTAGCATCAGTTAAGTGTGAGGGCTCGCCCACCTCGATGGGCTTGAACCTCAGCTATTAAGGTTCATGGATCGCCTCACCTTCGAGGGGTTACCCAGCTTAGTGTCATGGAATCTGAAGCATGGATCCGCATGTGAATGCGCGTTGGGTGTGTTGTCGATCAGTCAAGGGTCGCACGATGCCTATTATAGGTATTTACGGATGCCCGAACATGGTTGAAAATAGGGCCCCACAAATAGTCCAGTAACCAAAATGTGGTTCGGGGACAGGTACGGATGAATCAGTAAGCCCAATCGCTCGCAAAGTACGCGGCCTCTACTCGGTCTCTTGTAGTTCCTAAATCAACAATGAATCAAGAAAACTTATGATTGATCTTGAGAGCGCAACTACCTAATATACTGTTGTGGTGCTATTATGTACAAACAATGACTTCTACCATGGATAAAGGCAGTCACTTGATTTGTTATCTATATTAATAGGTGCCTATAAACGTGTCGTCCATTATTTAATTTGGACTTTTAATGTGACAAGCAACTTGAATTCCTGGTCTTGAATTAACATTTGTACAGTGTGATAGATAATGTACAACGAAACATGAAAAACAAAGTGTTAGTAAGCATGATAAGTATACATGTGTTCCTTCTCACCTTGTCACTTGCGAATAAGCAAATTGTTAAAGTAAAACTAAAAGGAGAGCCCTGTGATTGATTGCTAATTGAACAAGTTAAACGCGTTAGTATTTGACAATAACATATGCATAATATAAATTGTACAAGTGAATGATAATGAATTTGAAAACGTTGAAAAACAATCCTCATATTTACATGAGATGATTTTCAGAGTTGGTTTCTACATTTTGTTACATTAATTGAAACTCGTATAATAATTGTCCAAATTAAAAGTGTCAAAAGGAATTAAAAAGAGTCAAAAAGAGATGTCTTAGGTGTGTAATCTCAAAGTTATACCTTGCATTTCGTTCGTAATCCATTCGAAAGGGCGCGAGACTCGTTTATTGAATTGTATGTGTATCGGGACAAAAGAACTATGTGAGAGTTTTTGAAGTTTGAATCGTGTGAAGTGTTGAACGTGAAAATTCTCCAAGGGTTCGTTAAAGATCCTGTCCCAAAAGTCGTGAGGCAAAGCCCGTATTTATAGTCGCAAGAGGCAAATTGTGCGTAATAACGCAGGAGGGGAGAGCATATATATTCTCCCACTGCATGATATATTGCATCCCTAGGAGCATATATTACGCTCTTTAGAGGTATATCGCAGGTCCTTGGCATATCGCTTCGTTGTTTCCAAAATTGAAAATATTTTGAATCGGAATAAACTATTGCCAATCATTCGATTCTGTCACGTGGATTATTTCTAGACGTCCCTTCTGCCAAGAAAGTATATTTCTGTATGGAAATTCTGGAACATTCGCGTATCCTTTTCTGTTATTTACGTTATTTTCTACGTTT
Organism: Bassia scoparia; assembly: GCA_008642245.1. Lineage (NCBI taxonomy): Eukaryota > Viridiplantae > Streptophyta > Magnoliopsida > Caryophyllales > Amaranthaceae > Bassia > Bassia scoparia. The sequence continues at coordinate 27,122 of SNQN01005762.1, forward strand.
CTGCGTTATTTTGATGTGTTAATATCGCAAAATTCATAGAAAATCATAGAAAATCAGAAAAAATAATCTGAAAAAACGATGCAACCGAAAAATATGTAGTTAATGTGATGAAAAAATAAAATCAATGAGAATCGCCAGGGTAATGTATTTTAAAAATTTTATAGTTAACATAGAATTCAAAAAAAAGGAAATGATTAAAGAAATTCTTTGGCTCTTGTGACTTCGCTACGATTTGAGTTGTGATTCACATATTTGAAATTTTCTACGAGTTCGGCCGGCAGTCTTTTCGGGATCGAACAATCACGAAGACGTGGTAGCTTTCACTCATCGATTACTCTTTGGGAGACACATTTAGTGTCTACAAAGGTGATGACGATTCAAGGGTGTAAGAATTAACAACTATTAACACTCATGAACGTGAAAGGGTGATATCACATTCATTATTTCACGTTATGTTCAGAATTAATTGTTGGGCCGAATGTATAGAAGTTTACCTTGCAAAAATTAGTCAGTTTGTATAATGTTTGTCCAGGATTTTTAGGAGTGTAGAATTAAAGATAGCATATATTTTATTAAGGAAGATCTTCGTTGGATAGATACTATCTGTCTATTCTTTAATTTTAGGAAGATTTTATTTTATTTTGATTTCAGTTACGATTTAGTAAGATAATATCTAAAACTATGAAATAGGGTATTCGGATGATAGGCTCGTGCCTTTGCTTTAATAAATCAACTATAATATTTTCAGAATTTAAGAGATCATAGTTTGAATTATCAGTAAATAAAATTTTCACTCCGTTTTTGTGGCGTATACAAAATAAGCAAGGGTTTAAGAGTGTCTGTGAGAGTTTACAATATTCAAATTTCAACATCAGGTTTTATTACCTTAAGTGGCAATAAGTAACTGAGTAAAACACTTTTAATTCGCGGGGTATGTGAGTGATCGCATACTAGAGTTAAGAAGAACAAGGCAATTTAGGTGGGGAATTCATAATAAGCTGTTAACTATTCACAACCCTTCATGACTCACATTTAGGAGCTAGAATGACATCAGGGACAGTTCATAGATGGCATGATTGTAACATGGTAAAGTTGGTGTTAGTGGGTACAGTTAATACTGTTCCATGAAAAATGGAGTGTTTTGTGTTCCTAGCGACCACTTTGGAAAGGTCGAAACAGCGTTCCTCTGTTCATTGTCCTAATTCTCAGCCAAAATATATCTCACATGAAGAAATGAAGCTATAACTTTTATAGAATTGCACAAACGCAGAATTGTAAGTTAGACATATCCTTCGCTTTGTTAGAGCCTTAACCACTATCTATTGGTATTTAGAAGGACGGTACACTAATAGTCATTCTACATAGACAACACTAGAGTAAAAATATGCTCAAATGTTGCGGGTCAAAGTTGTGGTGTGTAAAATCTGATAGCTTTACAAAAGTTAAAAAGTGAGATTTTTGATTAACTAAGCTTTTAAACCAAAGTAGTATAAAAATATCAGAACAAAAAACATAAGCATACGATTTTTGTTTCACCAGAACCTTTAATTTTACAAAATTTAAATTATTAAAAATAATAAAAGAACTGCAACATTACATAACAACGACTCATATCTAGTATCAACTAAACAACTGAATTTCACTCACCTCTCCCAAATCTCCTCTACGTCTAACTTCTACGAAGTCGCGCACCACCGATGCACCGCCGTCGGCCCGCTCTAACGTTAAACTTCCTATACATCGCCCTCACCAAAATTTTTTTTTCCTTTATTGGACACCTAGACCGTTGCACTTAGATTTGTGCATCTACATCGAATGACTCTCCTACTCCTAGACCACAACCGTTTCAATCCTAATGTTGTTTTTGTTTGGAACGCATCACAACCCACACAAAAGTGTGCATAGTTGCCCGCAAAATTCGCAATTAGCCGCAAACTTGCTAACACCCTCAACTCAAACCAATGAGCCTCAGAACGGTCGACTGCAGCAAACACCAAACTTTTCCTCACAGTCCGCCCGTGCTTCCTTGAACATGGCTACCTATAAGCGGTCGCAGTGTGTGTTTTATAGGGCCGAACTAGGTCGGTCCCTCTTCGTTGCGAGGTACGGCCAACCTCGTTCTTATTATGGTTTCCTAGAATTTAATTTCTTTCTCTTGGACAACGTGAGTAGATGTGCCAAAAAGGGTCACATTTAGGCACTTATTTCCTCCTTAAATTTTATGTCTTTTGTGTGTTTTGACATCAATTTATTAGCCTGTTCGGCTAGATTTCCACTTTGTATAGTTTCTATGAGAGTTTTAGTGTTTTGTAGGTTTTTATCTTTAATTTCTCCTCATTCCTATTCAAACTATTAATTTCAAGTGTTTAGTGTTGGTTACAAGTTGCCATGTTGGTGACTTTGCTTGGGTTTGTGTGTACAGTCAAATTGACAATGCTATTAAGATTTTGTAAGTCTTTGTTCCAGGATTTTTATTTTGGTACCCTAACACATTCATAGAGCCATACTTTCTACACCACTTCGAATTTGCAGGTAACATTATTTTCACTGAAGTAAACCCGAGAGCTTACCTGCAACAGTATGTTACAGCTGCAGTTTCGAGCACTGAGCGCGAAGTTACAGCCAATCAAGTCGGGCACCGTAAAATGGGAGACGTTGCCACTCCTAAACGCTCCATAATCTGGCACAGCACGCCCACCTCCTAGGCTCCTGCAACTTGCAGGCAGAAAGAGAATATTGAGAGCTACTCTCCACTTTTGTTGCACGCTTTGCACAGGCTCCAAACTACATCCTGCACACGCCAACACGCTCATGATAGAAGGTTTATTGGACGTGATTGCGCCACCGTTATGGCACGTACGCACTGCCACACATGTCGAGGCCTATAGCACTCCGCCACCACACACACTATCGTCTCCCTCAACACGGCGACCTTCACTAGTAGCCAATAGATAGGTTTGGCAGCGGTTACACGTGTCCTCCATCCTCCCCCCCCCCCCCCGCACATGGTCCTAAGCCATTTATTGAGGATTGGCGCACGATGAACCGACCTTTGAAATTGACTTGTTGGAGCTAAGCTTCAGAGATTTGGCCACATGTCGGTATTTAGTAGGCGCACTTGTATATTAGAAACATTGTAATAGTGTGACATTAATAGGATGTGGGAGTGAGAAAAAACAAGGAATTAGAGAATTACAATGTTAGTTTACTATGTGTTTTGGATTACAATTTTAGGATTTTCTTACAATTTTCATCATCTACTTAATTTTGTATTTCTATAGAGTAGAGGAAGAGAGAAAAACTTTGTATATTTCTACTTAGATGTAGAGGAAGAGAGAAAACAACCATTAGTTTTCCTTTCATTTTAACATGCTTGTACATTTATCATCTTGTCTAAATTTTGCAAAGAAAACTCATTAGTGTTCTTCATCTCAATTGCTATGTAGATTCTTTAATCTCGTCTAACTTTTGAATGTCTTATATCAAATTCATCTCAAACCTTTCGAGGTGAGCTCCAATTGTAGCATTTAATTCTTAGTTTCATCCATTTTAATGGCACTTCTTTATAATTGCGCAATTTAGTTTGTAGATTCATATTCAGTCTTTTTCTTGATTTGATTTTCATTTCTTTGTACATATAAAATCTATATTAGTTTGTGATCAATTGATGGCAACCTTTTGTTGCTTTTGGTTTTGACTTGAGTAAATTTGCATACCCATTTTACTTTCAGACTTTTGGGATCTCATGGTCTCTTTCATTGTTTTCTACGCATTTATTTTAGTTAATTTCTTGTTCTTAAACTAGATGTTTTAGACGTACTTAACCTTAGCTAGGTAGCCTTAGTGAAGCCCAAACCAATGTTGTTGATGCAAAGTGATATTTCACTTATTCAACATCCATTCTTCCTTCAAATTGATGGCTTCTTGTCATTTTGAATTGGATTTGCCAACCCAAATCTTGATGTGAGAGAGAAGTGCTCTTTTCAATCTACTCAAGGGATTGAGTGTTTGTTGGGGTTGCTAGCTAAACTGATTTGTACAAACCTAGTTAGGGTTTAGAAGGGACTTTACTTGTGCTTTGGTTTGGGAATGTTGGGAGATGACTTGGAATATGATTTCATCTACCTCCTAATCTAGGTCAACAGAACATTACATTGAATTTTGGATCTGTTCTTTGGTTGCATCGTGGTGTTGTGGTTGGGTAACCTAGTGATTACTAGGTGTTTTATCCCTTTATTTACAACTCTAATCTCTCTAGTTTCTTACCAAACAAAGATCCAAGCTCTTAACAAAATAATCCCTAGCCTCTTTGTGGTTCGTCTTAGACTTGCCAATTATACTAATTGTAGTTGTTCATTCCATTTAAAAAATTTGTTTATTTAGTCAGTCTTTAAGAATTTTCTAAACAACCCTCTGGACGACCGATCATGAGCTGAGTATGCTTGGAGCTATGTGTATTATACTTGAAAATGAACAGAGGAAGTCGCCACCAAACTCTTTCCGYGGGCTGCGGACCCCGGTTTAAGCCTTGCCTAGAATTGGATAAAGCAAAGCGAAAGACTCCTTATTCTGGTCATGTACCAAAGGTCATGGATTAGGGGAAAAGGTTAATGGCGATGTAGTGCACAATGCCCGCCCGCATCTAGCGTGGCCTCTATTCGGTCATTGTGAGTCCATTGTTAGAAATACATCAACAAACATATTTCCGTGTTAACCCTAAGCATGCAAGTTACTAGGCGACTAGTTTAATKGAAATATATGCATATAGGATAAATTGTTGTTGCGAGAAGTGTGTTTAATTTAATATTACAGGTGCCTATTGCCGGTTGTCCATAGTTATTTTATTAGGAGTGAGAACATGAAATTTGCCTAGTCTTTGTTATGGCATGATAAAGGTGATAACAAGCCTACAAGAACTCGTAGGAAAAAGAAACGTTTGCCTACAAAATTACGCCCAACTACTTTACCTTCTTTTGCGTGATTTTCTTGCCTTTTTTGTTTGGTGCGTAAGAAATAAAATCGTATAAAATATTTTTTATGATTTTTTACAATTTAGCTAATTTTTATATGATCTTTGTTATTTATGGCAGATTGGGGGGATCAAAGCCCAACTTGAAATATTCCGTAACTTATTGAGATATTTCGTTTTGCTCAATTGCGTGTTTAAAATAAGTTGAAATTATTTTATAATTAAAAAACCATTTTAAGGGTGCCTAGAGTATGAAAAAATTCTTGGTGTGTGAAAACATGCCTTTTTTTAGGGTTTGTTAGTGCCCTGGCTCTCACGATTTTGCTTGTGAGTTACAAGGGGTATCTTATCATTGGCCTTAATCTGTTACAGACAAATGTTGGTATGAACAAAAGGCCGTAATTTTTTTGACTTTCTACACACAAAGGTTTCGCTAAACAAAAGCTAAAGTACCCGATACCTACAAAACAAATGCGTTAGTTTTACCTGCACAAGCGGCTACTGTAGGTCACTTGCTTTCTTTGCTCTAGATTCTTTGTCTATTCTTGTGTATTATTCAATGTGTTGGTGTTGTTGTTGTCTTCTACTAGTTGGCTTTTGTTCCTGTCTGTGTTTCTACCTTCTTTGGAAAATTTTGTGAGGGTTCTTTTTCTATTGTATGTTAAAATCCTTTTCGGTGCTAGTGTCCAGGATTTCTTGGGGATTAGTTTTTGTAGGCGTAGGCCTTTGCGGGCCTTTCCTACATTGTATATTTATGAATTTGATCCATAAAAAACTCACGTGAGTGCTTTGGAGAGTGTTGTCAAGAGACGYCATCGCCACTCTTCCTATGCAGGTTTTTCACAGATGACTAAAATATCGATGCCTAAACAATGGCCRAATGATTAGGTTCAGTAATCATCTCGTGCGTTCGGGGAAATGGTACGGAATTAATATTTGACCCAATTCGGCCAACGTGTAGCGGCCTGTACTCGGTATCATTATAATTCCATTCTATCATATTCATTGGTGTACGGACGTCGGGGTGTCTAATATCATGAAGTAGATTAGTTTAGAATAACTTAAGCCACTTAAATCATAGTTCAACACCGTCGAACAATTTTCTCCAAATCTGCGAAGTAACCAAGATGAACCCTTGTGTCAACGCCTTGATTTGGGAATAAGATCATGCTATTCATCACTAGCATGATGATCGTGGTCGCCTGCTCATCTGAAGTGTCATCTCAAAGTCCTCAACTAKTTTTTTATACARCATCCCTTGTTTGTTCTTTGGTGGAAGCTTTAAATCAGCTACAACTAGTCCAGCCATTCCTTTACTCTAGGATGATTAAATTGTTTTWAGCATCATTAGCAGATATGATTCAAGGTGTAAGAATTGAACAACTATTCTATGATCGTTGAAAGGGTGATATCACATCATTAATTTRGATTATGTTCATAATTAATTGTTGGCCAAATGGTTTAGATGTTTATCGTGCAAATTAGTTAGTTTGGATAATGTTTGTCAGGATATTTTAGGAGTTTGTTAGGATTAAAGATAGCCATATTTTATCTAAGGAAAGATTCATTTCCTAGGATAGATATATTTGTTTATTCTTAATTTTAGGATAGATTTATTTGAGTTGACTTGTTTGAGCTTGTTTTAGTGCTTTTATGAGTTGACTAACACTATGCATGCAACTTATATGCGACATGATGCATTGACTTGCTTTTTTGTGACTTTGTTTATTGACTTTGACTATAGACTCACAAGTCAACTCGGCTTAGACCTATTACGCAAGGACTGTAGCGCAAAATTTTGAGTAACGTAATGATATTTAATAGACACTGAGTRAAGGAAGTGAATACATGCTGATGTAGTTTTGAAATACAAGCAAGATAGAGCCTTCTTGACTAACGTCYTTGGATCAAGACCCCAACATGTTGAGATGAACACTTCATTTGCTAGCTGTGTACAAAGAGGCATTMTGTGGCTATCAATGGTGCAATGATAACCCCCCAAGTTATGACGAAGGGCCTCTTTTGTTGTAATGGTGTTGTAGATTAACCTTTGCGGTGCTAGGAGCCTTATTATTCGGAGTCATTTGTGGTGTCGAGATGTTTTGCATTTGTTGTAGTTGTAAGGTCGGAAAGGACTTGAAACTAGTGTGTTGTTGAATCTTCGTTGATCTCTCCATGCATGGTGTTTATCATGKAAATGTCATGCACTGTATAGAGGTCTTCCTTTTCTTCTATGAGCCTGATTTTTTAGATGTCGAGACACGGTGCTCACAKAYGTACTGAACTTGAGTTTTTCACTTGTTGAACGACATGCATTTGTTGAGCACTGTGACAAATATGTTGTTGGCATAGGAAGCACATACGGTCCTTGATCTGCTGAAGTTTAATGCACTTCNGAGTCAATTCCGTGCATGGAGACTCTAATGACATTGTAAGCCCCCAACCTTATTGGACTTAACATTGATGTATCATGTCTACTGCTTCTAGATTTTATTCTGACCACTAAAGTTAGGAATTTAACTTTTATTGCTCCTTCGGAAAAGGAACAAGGAGTGAGGATTTATTCCTTGATGCAAGCCCCCTTACACTGTGAGAAGTAGACTTTACGTTGCGCTAGAATGTCACTGTTGAAGCAAAGCTCYCCGAGCTTGCTGAAGCTGATTGATGTCTAATTTTGACTTCATGAGCAAGAGCCTAACAACATGATTARATGAGGATGAGGTAAGAGAGTTCTAAGCTTTGTAGAAAGAAAGGCTAAGGATCTACAAAACATGAAAGTACTCAATTTAGTTACTAGGGGTGACAACATGAGGGGATTAAAGTGGTTCACTAGAAGATGRTGGTTCAAACTCGAGACTATGTCAAGTTCTGAATTGAGAAGAAGTAGTGCTTCATAATTCTAGAAAAACAAACCAACACGAGGACAAAAWCAATCGTAGTAGGGGAATCAAACCAATCGTAGTTCGTAAGGTCATGTGTGCTAGTGATGCCTCATTTTGCCTAGGATGAAACATTATGAAGAATCGGCCTAGCTAGGCTTGGAAGATGCTCATCAAGAGAGAACMTTTTTGGTTGTTATGTAGGCTGGGTGTGGGGTGTGAGGCCTTTGGTGAACTTGCTGCAATGTATGTGATGAAACACAATAGTATATAGTTTTTAGGCTTATTTGGGTGCATTTTTAGAGCTCTATAGTCCATTTAGTTGCATTCTAGGCATTATCTGCATGAATTATCCGTTTTGTGCTCTATATCTCCGTTGACCCAACGAATACAGTGATTTAAAGGGCGACTTTCCTATCCATTGGGAGCGATGGATCATTTATAGCCTAGGTCGAAATCATCAAAAAACATGACCTATACATCAACACACTACACAAAACTCTGTATAGTCACTAGAGGAAATTTAAAAGATAACTAAACTAACTAAAAAAATAAAATGAAATAAAAATAAAAATAAAATGTCACATTAAAATAACAAAGATACTAGCCAAAATAGAATAAATACTCCTAAAATATTGAATCCAAGATGAATTCATTTGAAAGTATTTTTTTTTTTTTTGTTGTTTTTGTTGTTTTTTTTTTGTTTTTTTGTTTCGTTTGAAAAGAAATAAATAAAAGCAAAATAATTAATTTAAATTAGAAACTTGGTGCGCCTCCCAGAAGCGCTGTTTAGGTTTATCTAGCTTACCATTTTTGTTCAATTGTTAATGAGGTCGGAAAGGGTGTGAAACCGCTTTCCTTCAATAGGCTCGCCCTTCTCGATAATGCTTGAGACGTTGACCATTTACCTTAAAGAGCTAGTTAGCTTCACTCCAAACTTCGACCGAGTCATATGGAAACCTCATTATTTTAAATGGACGACCATCTCGAACGAAGTTTTCCAGAATAGCTTTCAATCGAGGTAAATAGCAAAACTAACTCCCCTTCATGAATTCAGTCTCATAATGTGCTTATGTGCCACCTTTTGTTTCTTCCTTGTCAACTTAGAGTTCATAAGCTTCAAGACGCGTTCATCCAACTCATTTAGCAGTGTAACAAATCTCTTCTCACCCGCGCTTGCAATCAAAAATTTATGGTCTGATTGCCCAATACGCACGATCTCTAATTCAACGGCAAGATGGCACGCTTTCCATAGACAAGCCTATAGCAGTTTGTCCCAATGGGCGTTTTGAATGCAGTTCTATATGCAAAGTGCATCATCAAGTTTACTGACCATCTTCCTAGATCTCGCAAGCTGTTTCTCTAAGATAGTTTTGATCTCTCGATTAGAATCACTTCCGATAGTTTGTGGGTTGAATGAGAGTCAACTCGATGATTCACTCACATAACTCTTCAACATGGCCTCAAACTTCTTCTCAATGAATGCGTTACTCCATCACTAATCCAAAACTCTGGTACTCAAATCAGGAAAAGTCTTCTAAAAACTTTGAACCCACGAGCATCTTAGTAGAAGGGCTATAGCTTCGGACCCACTTTCGAACATATCAACACAACTAAAATGTACCTATCCATGGAGAAGGGAAAGGTCATTAAACTCAACACCCCACACATTCAACATCAACTCAGAATGTTATTAGAGGCATGTCATTCCTTCGGAGATGTTTCCAGTCCTTTGAAACGTCACAGACTGAACATAGGCATAACATCCTTGATAGGGGCCAATAGAAACACATTGAGAATTTTCGCGACAGTTTTATTGGTTGATGTGACCGTCATGGAAGGTGATCATGACAATGGAATGATGAACTCACTCACTTTCTGGAAGCACCTTTAATAATTCCTCCGACATCCTTTATAGAGAAAGATCTCCAAAATTCCTTCACCTCCTGAGAACTTCTCTTTTTTATGATGTAGCCATGAGGAGGTTACCACTGCCAAAAATTGTATTCAGCATAACCAAGGGTTTTTAGAAGATTGCAAACAATTGGCTCGGGAATGAGTCATCAATGGGTAAACCTTTATCAGTTCATCATTAACAAGTCGCGAAAGGTGGTCAGCAGCAACATTTTCAGCACCCTTCTTGTCTTAATCTCCAAATCGAATTCTGCAGCAATAGATCCATCGAATTAAAACGCGTGTAGGCATCATTTCATTGACCATCATATTCTAATGCATGATCGGTGTGAACAATCACCTTCGACAACAAGTAGGATCGAACTTTCCAAGCATATACAGGGCCAATAACTCCTTTCAGTTGTGCAGTAGTTCATTGGCCGATCAAGAGTCTTGCTTGGTAATGGATGGATGGAGCTTGCTCCTTTCTTACAACACAGCACCTATAGGCTATCACTTGCATCACACATAATCTCAATTGGTATCTAATCACGGTGGTTTGTATGATGGGGAGCAGATATAAGAGCCTGTATTCAACCTGTTAAAAGCTTCAAGACAAGCATCAGTGAAAACAGGGAACATCTTTGCCTAAAGCTCAGTTAGAGTCGAGCAATCTTGAAATCCTTGATAAAGCGGCGAATAAAACCCCGCATGACAAGGAAACTCCTCACCGCCTTTCACAGAAGTGGAGTGAGGTGGCAGAGCGTCAATGACATCTACCTTAGCTTTGTCGACTTCGATGCCCCTGTGAGAGACAACATGACCAAAACCCACACCTTGTTGAACCATAAAATGACACTTTTCCCGTTAAGAATAAGATTGACTCTTGACATCTATGAAGGCACCTTTTTCAAGTTTTGCAAGCAATTATCAAGATGTTCCTAAACTGAGATCATCATAAAAACTTCCATAAATTTCAATCAAGCCTGAGAATTGCCTATCCACCTCTGGAAAGTGGCAGGAGCATTGCACAGTCCAATGGCATCTATCATAGCAAAGGTGCCGAAGTACAAGGAAAGTGGTCTTTCTGATCATTGGGGACTGGAATTTGGAAAAAAGCCTGAATATCCATCAGTAACAGAAAAAGGAATCTGCCAACCTTTCGGAGCATCTGATCAATAATTTGGAGAGGGGAAATGATCTTTATGGGTGGCCTTATTCATCTGATAATCGATACACATGCGCCACCCTGTACAGTTTTAGTGGAAGGAAAATTTCTTCACCCTTTCATTCTTGACAACGTCATGCCACCTTTTGGAACAACTGCACTGGGCTACCCATTCTATCCGAATAGGGTAGTTATACAGCATCAAGCAATTCAGAAATCTTTTCTAACTACCTCCATCATGTTGGATTAAGTCGTCTTTGAGTTAACAAAGAAGCATGATCGTCCTCAAGAATGTAGCATACCCAAAACGAGGGTTGTTCTGATTCATCAATTTGTAACCTATACATTTTTATTATTTTTCTCAAACAGAGCAATTGCTCAATTGATTCATCAAGTTCAGCATTGCAATAACAGGATATGTGTTTATTCGCTAAATATGCCTATTTCAAGAAGGGGGAGGGTTTAACTTACTAGGAGCGTTAGTACTCTCCATAGTTCTCCATGTGTCAACAACTCTTCACGGCCATCTTTAGGTAGGGGACGAGATTCCTCTAAAAGCTCTTGTGCTGTTCCCAATACTCTTCATCATCACTTCCATGAGAACAGTTTGCCAATGAATCATCAAGATGTATATTTTGAGTTCTCGCTTTTATCAACTCATCAGAGCCTGCCACTTATTAAACGGTCTCTCCCATAAAGGAGCTTCCATGGATTTGTGAGTTGTACTCCATTGTCTTCTTACCACTTTCAAAGTATCTTGCCATTTTTCATATCAATAATGGCTCCAGCAGTGGGCCAAAGAAAGGTCTCCTCTATTAAGAATGACTTAGGACTTGCGCATTCCTCTTCCATGCTCCATGACTACAAAGTCACATGATAACGAACTTCCCAACACGAAGGGAATCTTCAAGAATACCAGTGGAAACTTCACAGTCGTATCTGCCAATTGTAAAGAGATGCGCATGCGGTATTTAACTCACCCATATTGAAGTTTCTTGCAAAGGACAAGGGCATATAACTAACATTGCCCCAGATCACAAAGAGCCTTTTTGATTCAATGTCACCAGTCTTGACAGCAATGGATAACTCCAGGATCTCCAAGCCTCTGGAGCTTATTTTGCAAGATGGGCACTAATTCTGCAGTGAGTTGAAAACAGTTGATTCTCCTCTATCTCCTGTTTTGAGAGCATATCTTTCAAGAACATCGCATAAGGAAGGATTTCAAGTGGCATCCAGATGCTATGTTATGGTGCACTTCTTCAAAATGATAAGGAACTTCCATATTTCTTCTCTAGCTTTGTTGTGCCACTTTGTGGAAAGAACTGGTGGCTATATGGCTCAATGGGTAGATAGATTCCTTTTTCTCTTCTTCTTCAACTTCATTCTCCACCAACTATTCAATTTCAACTGCTTCATCACTATAAAGCTTGTTTGTGGCTCTTGTGGGAGGATCTTGTACTCTTTTCAACTCACTTCAAAAGTCACCGCATTATTGGCCCTTGGGTGTTGCTCAGTATCGCCTGGAAATTGGCCTTTGCTTGAAAGATGCCCACTTGTGAGCGAGTGACTTACTTGATCTCCAAGAGTTTTTGTTGAGCCTTCACTTCTTGGAGCACTTTGCTGTTGGACTTAGAAAATTTCCAATCATAACCATATTGCTCTTTTGTTGATTGGGGGGTTGGATTTGATTTTGGGATTGTTGATGGAATGGGCTCCGCTTGGACCGGGCGGTTGATTGAATTATTCGAGTGGAGGTGGTTGGTTGTGCTTGAGTTTCTTGATGAGAACGCAGGTTATGTCACCATCGATTATATGTGTTAGGAAAGGATCAAACGGCCGCCTTGAATTGGGAATTATAGAGCATTAGACATGCTCAATAGACATCCATCTTGTTTGTTGACATTGATTAGCAACATGACTTGTACTCCGACACATTTGACATGTCCGCCATAGAGGCTTCCAATTGAAATGATCGACTTGTGAGAGAGTGCCTGCACGTATTTGCCAATAGTTAATGCAGCACATCATATTTACCTCCTTTTTAGAACTATTGGCCACTGTAGATGGTAGTGTCATTGGCCCCATCTTTTCAAGCAATCATTTGCTCCGTTGGACTCTTATCATGAAGAACCACCTGAAGCAGCATCAATGTAGAACGAAAGTTCATGTTCAACCCATTAGAAGATTTATAACATAGTTCAGGAACATGATGGGGCATTGCATGTTGCAAAGCGTAGGACCTTACTCACATGCTTCTATAATGACCGTCATCAGATTGTTGAAAGGTTGCTAGTCATTCAATTTTGTGTCTTTTCTTGCCAAAAACTTCATAAGAATGCCTTAGCAAGTTTGTCCAAGTATTCAAAAAGTTAACACCTTCATCTCTTAACACTCCTTGCTATTCGCGAGGGAGAAAAGGAAAAAGGTTAGTCGAAGGATTCTACTCACATATTAATTTTCACGTATCCATTTCTCAAAAGCTTGCAATATGATTACAGGGCATTCATTTGCTAGCCTGCAAAATGAATCTTAAAGTTGAATTGATGAATTGAGGGCTTGAGCTCGAATTTGCAGCATTGACAGTTGGTCGAACAATGCTAGATGTGCACCAGTTGTATGTCTGGATACAACCATACTCCAAAGTGATTTAGATGTCCTGGGCCGTTCATTGTGTTTTGTACTTGAATTTCTTCTCCTTCTTTCTCTCATCTGCTACGTGCAGTAGTGCTCGTTTCAAGGTTATAGGAAACAATCTTGTTGATTTTCTTCGAGTTTGCATGCAACAAGAAAAAAAACTAGAAACAAAAGACAATGTACAGGAATATAGCCGAAGCAAAAACATAAACAAGGCTTAGCAAAATATCAAAAACTAATTAAACCAGTTAAGTCGCCCGGCAACTGACGCCAAAATTTGAAGGCCGTGTCTGCGCACCTAAAAAATAACTAACTATTCCTACCTACTTATGTAGTAGGGCAGTAAGGGTGACATCCCAAGAGACTTACTCGTTCAAGTGGTTGCAAGATTCAATTAAAGCAAGCAAGTAACAAAAAGTGAGGCTGAACTAATCTAAGAAAAACAATTGAAACTTAATACGGAAATTCAATAATTAAAAGCAATTCTAGGTTTAGAATCCCACTAATCTCGAACTATCAACGCATCTTTACCTTTCGAATTAATTCAACAATTGCTAGGATGGAAACGCCATAAAAATACTAGGATTCTTTCGATCAATAAAAGCTTCCTTAACAAGCTTCCTTACCATTTCATAGATTCAAGAATATTTAGGATTTAAGGCATAGCCATCCTAAAATCTAACTGAAATTTCTCATTACTTTCGTAATGATTCCTTTATTAATTTAGAGTTCAAAACCATTAAGAACACACTTCGTTGGCAACTAATCACATTACATCCATTATAAATTTCTAACAGACCAAGATATAATTAAACCAACTCTAATTGAATATAATGTATTAATCAAGGTGTGGGAATTGGGGATTCAATTGGCAATCCATATCCATATTAGGTTACCTACCCTAGATTTGGGGAGATTATCACGACATAATAAATAAGCTAAAACAATAAATAGAGAGACATAATCAATAAACATGATAGAACTAGAATAAAGATAAGAGAAACAATTTACTTGATGATAATGGAGTTGCTTGATTGTGAAGTGAAACAATGGAAGAACAAGAGATTAAAAACACAGCCTTTTTGAGAGGAATCATGTGCCTATTTTGCGTCATTCTATGTCTATATGTCTTCCCAAACACACTTCCTATCTATTATATATTTTCTCCAAAAAATGGATAGAAAACATGTTTTTGGGTTGTACCCAAATAAGGAATATCAAGAGCATATTGAACAGCAGTCCCACTACCAGCTAGGGCGCTGGGAATCTATGGGCAAAACAGAATCGCATCACAAAAGTCGCAAAAACCCATAGGGCGATGGTTTTGGTTGCTCCTGGAACCAATGGCTGACTCGCGAGGCTGTATCTTGAGTTTCAGGCATCAAAATGAAGCATGTGACCTATGTTGCGAGTCGTGAATTTTAGTTCCAACGCAACTTTGAATCACTTCAATCCATAAGGTATCCGCAAGATATGAGCAAAATAGTGAAAGTGGTAAGCTGAACTTTTTGCAAACTACTGATGTTTCATTCGTTTCAACTCAAATATCACCTCAATTAAGCTATGCCACACTCTCAATGATGCTAAAATCATTCATATGATCCTAAACCCGATGTTGCAACTTCCATGAATATCAAACCTCCTTCAATATATCCAATTCATACGATCTTGCTTCGAAAGCCTCCAAATAGTTATAAAACACAAAAACAACAAAAAAAAAATACCTTAAAAATTAAAGGAAACCAGCAACGAAGCGTTAATAGCACA
>SNQN01005764.1:0-15740 GCA_008642245.1 Bassia scoparia
CAGGTGCCTTCACGAATTTAGAAATGTATGTTGTTCTTCTTATAGCGAGCAAATCATCGATGCTCTCTTCATTTGCTTTGTTTACACTGTGAGAAGTGATGAGATCCTTCACCATATTCGGTGTTGGCTTTGGTTTCAGTGTATTTTTCGCTAATGTGATTCTTGCAAATTGCTGTCTGATAGAAGTTTACTTCTCCTTTGGATTGCGAACCCGGTCTACACAGTGCTGATTTGTTGGTATAATCTGTAAGAGCCTACTATAAATTCACCAAATCCTCCTTTTCTTTTCTTTTCTGTTAGTTTTTTATTGTTTATTGTTTATTTTGTAATAACTTAATCATGCAGTATGAAGAACTCGACATTAATAAACCATGTAATATACCTTTTTTCTTTATTTTAATTTGATTTCAATATTATTATATCATTACTTTTTTTTTTGATTTTCTTAGGTATAATACGCATTTTGTCAGCGGTCGATTTCATTTACATCTAACTCTTGTTTGTTGTTTCTGATTTTTGCGATAGCGATTTTGAAGTAAGTCTTCTTCTTCTATTTCTTGAATATCTCTATTCTTTCTGGCTTCTTGTATATAATTCAATCACTTTTTATTTTTCTAATAAGATACTATTATTTGCTTGTCCATGTTTAATAAGATATCCTGAGAACAAAACGGTTACGGTAGGTTTAATATTAACCTAAATAAAGAGTTGACCAACAAATTATTATGTCTTATGTGTATTAACAACTTGCTCAGACTAGTTCTTTGTTGCTTTATTATGGATAATACGGGATATTGGTGATTGAATTCAAATGAATTTACATTGGAATTTCTGCAATGAGACCTATGTAGAGGCCACTAGAGCCGCGCGGGTGGGGGGGAGGGGTGATTGTGCATACTTGCCCTTACCATTGTCCCTGATCCATGCCTCTGGTGCACGAGAAGTATAATGGAGTCCTCTCCTTGGCTTAGTGCAATTATAGAAAGGCTGTAAACGAAGTCTACAGCTCCTCTATTTGATTTTGTGAATATCTACATCTCAATTGCCTAAGACGTACTCACACTATGCAAAATACAGAATATTCAATCTTCGCCAAAACGGGTCGCTATGTCCTCACCGGGAGCTATAACTCGTGGAACGAGGACTGAGATCTATATCCTGACCTATTGACACCACCCATGCCGTATAGTTTTCGGCGAACTGCCGGGGAGGACGAAACGAAAAAAAAAGTCTAGCGAATTCACCAATGTAATATTGAACATGTGGAGCTAGGTATCTTGCATTATGTGATACTTAGGTCATTGGCATTGAGTATTCGTTTTACGTCTCGTATAGGTATGTTCTACACACTTGAGTCATCCATTACCGGGGGGGGGGGGYGGAAGCTTAAGATTGGTGTTGGTACACTACCCGAGTAACCAATCTTAAACTTCATGCCCATCCCCACCATGACACGCGACCGAGTGCACTACAGAGTCGTAATGGTATAGACCTCCTTTGATCATCACAGCGCGCTGGATGTGTTAAGGATTGTTCTATGCCAAGTCATAGTACCCTCTTTGGACACACTTGTCCGACCTTAGCAGATTCTAGGTTGCATTTATCTTGCTAATGTGCTTGTTGTGTTTACATGTGCATATGCATCTAATCTCACTTCTTTCGAGTTCATGGCCCATGATCCATGTCTATTTCCAGTCCATTCTAATCTATTCTCTATTCAAATTAAGTCCACGTCAAATTCCACAAAAGTCCATCTCTACATTCKTGAGCCACYTCCATAGTCTCAGTTCACATTGAAATTCTCCATCTTCGAATTCRACTCCACATTCAAAATCATCTTTCATTTCACATTCAAGTCCACTTCAAAAATCCTAATGATGACTCAATGCTAAGTCCTTGTAGTCAAGAGTCTAGTCCACCTTAAGTCTAGTTAAACTCTAGCCCAAACACCTCAAAACAGATCGAGTTCTTTGCCTAATCTAGCCCAAATACAATTCTAGTCCAACTTAAAGTCTAATGAGTCTAAGTGCCTTAATCCATAACAAGGTACTAATCCATGTCAAGTCTACTCCAAGTGTCTAGCCCAAATTAAGTTCAAGTCTCTTAGTACTTCAAACCAAACCGAGGTACTAGTTGAGTCAAGGCCAACACTCAAGTCCAYATTGAGTCTAGGTATAAGTGCCTTAACTTAGTTAGAGGTTCAAGTTTGGTCTAGTCTCAAATCAATGTTAAGCTCGTTAWGTCTAGATGTCTCAATTTCGAAAGATGTTTAAGCCCAAGTCACCTCTTAGAATTGTGTGCAAGTCTAGTTCGAGTTTGAGTCTTCTTCAATGTCTAATTGAGTGGAACTTTCCTTGTCATAGTGAAACTAGGTCAAGAAAAACTTTTTGGGAGAAAACTGGAGGCTCGAGATGGTTAAGAAGAACCGTCATTGTCAAAGACAAGTTAGAAGGGTTCGAGTCATTGCAAGTGAAGATGAGGAAGAAGAGTCCTAGATCCTCGAGACGAACCACCACTAGAAACTAAGATTGATAAGAAGGTGAAGAGTTGGAAGCAAGACTCAATGCAGTAATAGTGTTCCAGAACCCATGAAGGACTTTGAATTCAAGGGACAACTCCTTATGAAGGTCGTGCTAAATGATATTGTAGGCTTCGCCCCGCCTTAGGCAAGGCGTTGACCTCAGCTCAGTGTCATGGAGTTGAGCATGGAATCGCATGTGAATGCGTTGGAGGGTGTCGTCGATTGAGGGGATCGCCACCGTGCCTATATAGGTTATTCACGGACGCCCGAAACATTGGTGCCAAATTAATGGCCCCACGTCCAATCAAGTAACCAGTCGTGGTTCGGGACATGGTACGAATCAGATCTGTAACCCAATTCGCCCCGCATGTAGCGGCCTCTACTCGGTCTCATTGTAGTTCCACAATCATAACAATTGAATTCAAAAGAGCCTATTGATTGACTTTGAAAGTGCATTGATTACTAGGTGGGTTGCTATCATAAAACAACAAAGACTTCTACAATGGAATAAGGCGATCACTTGATTGTTAGTCATGTTAATAAGGTGCTTAAAAAACCGGTCGTCCATGATTATCTGACTTTAGTGACAAGCGATTAAATTCCGTCTTGTTTAACAATATATACAAGTGTGTATAGAAGATATATACATAAGACATGAAAACAAAGATTAGTAAGCATATAATATGTATATGTGTCCTCCTCACCTTTTCACTGCAAACAATCAAATTGTTAGAATAAAACTCAAGGAATCGCCTTTCGATTGAATTGCTACTTGAGACAAACAAACGCGTTAGTATTGACAATAAAATATATGTAATATGAAAGCCAAAAAACCATGGAAACAATGAAAATATGAATAAAATCCTACATATTACATGAAACGATTAACAAGTGAGTTTCTACATTGCTTTAATTGAATTAAAACTCAAAATAATGGTTAATCAAAATTAAAAGTGACAAAAGAATTAAAAAGAGTGAAGAGAGGTTTTTGATGAGTAATCTCAGATTTATACCCTTATTTCGCTAGTGATTCGAATAGAATCGATGCTTTGAATCGAATACGAATGTGTTTTGAGTGTTTGAGAGAGAGAATAGATTGTGTCAAGCTGTGTGAAGTGTATACGAAGTGAAGTATGAAGTCGTGAATTGTGTCCCGAACTGAGCAAGGCAAAGGGGTATTTATAGGCACGAGGCAAAAACGAGGCCAGAAAACCCTGCGTATAACGCTAAGGACGAGCGTAATACGCAGGTGAGAGCGTATATACGCTCATCCCAGCGTATATACGCAGCTCATCTTCCATAGATTTTGGCAATTCGTAGGGCATTGTTGAGCGTATATACGCTCAAATGGAGCGTATATACGCTCCTGATGAGCGTATATACGCTCCATTTCAGCGTATATACGCTCAATGGTTGAGTATATATTTTCCAAAAACCTCGATATGTTTTGATTTCCTCCGATTTTATTCGTGATTTCCCTTGATTCGACGCACCTAGACACCCTTGCTCTCCAAGCAAGGATTTCTAGAATTTCTAGAAGGTTCCACGTATTTCCGGAGTATTTTCTAATTATTCACGTATTCTCTGCGTATTCTGCGTATTAAACATTGCAAAATTCATAGAAAATCATAGAGAAAAATCAGAAAAATAATTTAAAATATGGCGGATTTAAAAAAAATGTGACGCACATGATGGAAAACAAAAGCACGAGAATACGCCAGTGTAACTCGTTTGAAAACCTTTGAAAACCTTTGAAAACCTTTGAGTTTATCGAGAAAACACGAAGAAAACATGTTTGCCTTGTATGTGACCTTTGCTCAATAATCTGAGTACGACCTCACGTATTTTCCAACTTTCGTGAGTTCAAAGCATCTTTTCGAGTCGAAACAAACGCGAGACGCGGTATGTTTCATCACGGATTACTCATTTGGGAGACACATTTTCAGGTGTCTAGAGAAGCCCCCACTTGACTGAGTCTGAAGAGACGATAGTTTCGTAAGACGAAAGTCAAAAGTATTCGATTCGGACGCGAGAGCAACTCAAGACGTTCTCGACCCTGAGTTACCCTTTTTCGCCGGTACTGCAAAACAAAGGTTAGTTACCGTAGCCGTGCCCATGCGTTTGATTGTGCCTTGTATGTGTCTGAGTCCTTGAGCATTCATTCCCCGTTCAGGTGACTGGAGAAATGCAGGCGCGTCCCATGCTTTCCGAAGAAAAATGAGCATTGACTGAAAATGATAGCCTAATTCTAGGATTAAGGCTACCATTGGTGACGACAGTAGGTCTGTTTATGTCTAGCGAAATTTGCATGCAATGTTGACTTGTAACTTGTGACCTTGAGATTTAAAAGGGTAAGAGCCAGTGATTTTGAAAGAGTCTTTGAATTTGGAAGGCCTGTCAGGTCTGGTTTAGACATAGTTTGAAAGAGTCATGAATATGAAGGCTTGTTAGTCTGTTTGACATGGTTCTGTAGAGAGTCATTGAAAGGAGTCTTGTCAGGGTCTGTTGCGTTTTGAAGTATGGCTTACTTGATGCATCGACGAGTCATATTTGAAAAGGGTCTTGTCATTCTGGTTATCAATTAGACTATATCGGTCTGAAGAAGAGTCATTGATAGGGTCTTTCCTATCGGTTGGTTCTAGACATGCATTTCGCAGGGAGAGTCTTTTGAGCGGAAGGAACTTGTCGTCTGTCTAGGCTCAGATTCTAGACATGGTTTGAATGAGCTTTGAAAGGGGTTTTGTTGCTCATAGGTCTGGTTTTAGACATGGTTGGAGAGATCATTGAATTTGAAGTGGCTTGTCTAGGTCTGGTCAAGACATGATTTGGGAGAGCTTTGAATTTGGAAAGGGTCTTGTCTAGGTCTGATTCTAGACATGATCTGAAAGTGACTTGAATTCGAAAGAGCTCCAGTCTAGGTCTCTGCCGTTCTAGACATGATTTGAAGTGTCTTTGAATTTGAAAGGTCCAGTCTGCTAGGTCTGGTTCTAGACATGATTTGAGAGTGTCTTGTCTAGGTCTGATTCTAGACATGATTTGAATGAGCCTGTATTAATTTGAAAGATCCAGTCTAGGTCTGGTTCTAGACGTGATTTGAGAGTGTCTTGTCTAGGTCTGATTCTAGACATGATTATTGAGATTGTCTTTTGAAAGAGTCTTGTCTAGGTCTGGATTCTTAGACATGAAAGGACGATACTAGAGTCTAATCCTAGTACCGAGTTGCCAATTGAAGAGTGTCATTTGAGAGTGACCTTAGAGATAAGTGACATTTGGACGAGACTGTGACTTGACTTAACATTGACGAGACAGGACCTTTGATTGGAAGAGACAGGGTCCAAAAGTGATTTTTTCAGGATTTCCTCTTGATAGCACAAAGACTTGAACCACGTAATAGGGCCTTAGGAGACAAGAAGCCCCCAACTGGCAAGAATTAGGGGCCATGATCGACAACGAGCCCCCAACGAGACTTTGAGACAACGTGGTTTACGGCTTAGAGTCAACATTAGGAAGGTAGATAGATTGTAATGGATGAGTTCCCAACAGATGCGTACTACTTAACCCAAAGGTCAGGTGGCTTTACTTCTTTGGATTGAGTCAATGAGTCCTTGAAGGTGACCAAAGAATAGGCTATGGTTTCCGAGAGATAAATAAAGGACTGGGTTCAATTGTTGACTAGGGGTCAAAGATGGCTAATACGAGGTTGGCCAATGATGTTGGTTCAAACTATGAGTCTATGTCAGGTTTCCTAAACTGGCAAAACCATAATCGAATTCTTAGCAAGTCAAAACACTCAAAAGGCCTCAAATGATTTAATGTTAAGGCGTCGAAACTCGAGAAGAGGCTCTCCTACGTATCCTTACGGAATCAGACCAACGTAGTTCTGTAATGATTTGAACAACGCCTCGTGTAGTAGAGGCTTTTGTTGGTTGGTACATGGTAAGGCTGTGTTATTACGGTAGGGCTGAAAGAGGCTTGATGATCATGAAGTAACGCGCGGTGCGCCAGTGTGCTTTTTAGTCTTTTGCTTTTTTTTGAATTGGGCTTTGAACTTTGGATTGCATTGGATTTGACATTGATTTGCATTTGATGAATTGGGCATTGAACTGTTGATTCTTGCTTTTTCTTTTTTGCCCATTTTATTCTTTCTCTTTTTTTCTTTTCTTTCTTTTGCACGTGTCTTTTCCTACGCACCGTTTGGTCCAAAAGGGTTAGGCGGATGTGCGGTGATGAAAGAAAGATAGATAAATGATAGTGTTTGGGCTCGAAAAGGTTGCAAGGGATTTGATTTGATGTGACAAAGGGTATGGAGAGGGGGTCATTTGTGGAGCTTGTGAAAGAAGGCCTCTCTTGGGCCATGTTCAATTTCAATAATTAAATCAGTATTAGATTAAACCAATTGTGGCCAATGAGTGTTGAGACTTGCATAGAATTAGAAAAATAATATTGCCAAAACAAATGAGTGTTGAATGTACACGGTTATTGTATAGGAAGGAGACTACATAGACTCAAGGACAGGAATTGAAAGGGACCATCATGGCTAGGGACTAGGACTCTATGACTCGATCCAGAGAAGCCGCGCAGATCGATGACTCGCGCCCTTGGGTGACTCATGAGGCTTTGATGGTAGTGATGTTTGAGCTTTTTCCAGTTGGCCAAGGAAGTATAGGATTAGGCTTTTTTGTGGATGATGGAGGGATCAAGAAGACATGGGCCTGTTTGTGGAGGGGTAGAGGATGGGTGTTTTTTTGGGACCTTCCTCTTTGCCTTCCTTGGCCCAGAGACAAGTTGCGATTCTTTGCTTCTTGCTGAAATCTAAGAAATTACACTTTAGAACACCAGAAAACAAAAGATTGTCTACTTAGAAACTCTTAAGAACCAAACCTAACTCAGTCTTGGAGGTTTGGACTTTAAGGGAACGTGCACTCGAAAGTTCAGGACTTGGACCAATGGTACGACCTAAATCTTGATTTAAGGTGCTAGACTCAGAGAAAGATTCAAAAACCAAGTTGGGCCTATTCAGAATTTAAGGACCTCTCTAGACCCCCATGTACGAGACACTTGAAAGTGTGAATTGGGCTAGGTTGAGTCTACGAACGAACCTGTTCAGTTTTAAGGTGTTAGGATTAGAGAGATTGAAGCGAACCTAATCAGGACACTTTTTCATTAGGTGCATACATCAGTTGGTGTGAAATGCGAATTGATACCTAGCAATTCAGACACTTAAAAGGGCCTTTTTCTGATTTTCATATGGAGAACCTTGCAAACCCTTGAATTACCTAGATTCAGATTAATGCGGCCCAAAAGGTCTGCCGAATATCTATAACGATCAGATTATCAAGATCTTGGTCCTGAGATATCGAACCTATGTAAGGATCTCTAGTCGAATTGGAGTTTGAGAATTGGATTGGAATGGGCCCTAATTGAATTCAATCAAACTTCATGTGTCCCTCTGTATACCACAAACGCATAGATTAAGAGGGACTGGGCTTAGTTGGTGGCTAAGATTTGGACACTGAACAAGAGTCACAGTTAACAAGCACATTGATTGAAACCCACAAAACCAAGTTTATTCACTTAAGGTCAGATCTAAGTGAACTATAGGTCGCGCTGGTTAAGTCTGAAAGTGTACCATGCCTAAAGTAGAGCTGGTCCCATTTCACCACCCAAGATGGTGATGTTGCCGAGATACCCTTATAACACGCATCATAGATAAACACGTGCATACGCGGCATGGGGGGATAGGACTACCTAGCCATCTAGTGATCAATTAACCACATGCAACCAAGATAAAATTCCCCCTTAAGGTATCCGACATGTAAAACATGCCTCTATATTGAGACCAAGGGTGCCTAGGACCATGACCTATTCCGAAGGTCACAGCAACCAATTCAATTTGATTATGAATATGGGAATACGAGACTTTCAAGTTGGATCACTCACCCAAATGGTATTATCCCCCCAGTGAATCGCCAAAGAGCTGTAGGGCTTTCGCCCCGCCTTAGGCAAGGTGCGTGACCTCAGCTTCAGTGTCATTGGAGTTGAGGCCATGGAATCCGCATGTGAATGCGTTGGGGTGTGTCCGTCAAATTGAGGGATCGCCACCGTGCCTATATAGGTTATCACGGACGCCTCGAAACATTGGTGCCAAATTAATGCCCCACGGTCCAATAAGTATACCAGTCGTGGGGTTACGGGGACATGGTACGAATCAGATCTGTAACCCAATTCGCCCGCATGTACGGGCTCCTACTCGGTCTTCATTGCTAGTTCCACAAATCATAACAATTTGAATTCAAAAGAGGCTATTGATTTGATTGAAGTGCATTGATTACTAGGTGGGTTGCTATCATAAACAAACCAAGACTTCTACAATGGATAAGGCGATCAACTTGATTGTTAGTCAATGTTAATTAAGGTGCTTAGAAAAACCGGTCGTCCATGATTATCTGACTTTAATGCTGACCAAGCGATTAAATCCGGTCTTGTTTAAACAATATATACAAGTGTGATAGAAGATAATATACATAAGACATTGAAACTAAATTAGAAGCTGATAATATGTATATGTGTCCTCCTCACCTTTCACTCAAACAATCAAATGTATTAGAATTCAAAACTCAAGGAATCGCCTTTCGATTGAATTGCTACTTGAGACAACAAACGCGTTAGTATTGACATAATAATAATATGTATAATAATGGAAAAGCCAAAAACCATTGGAAACAATGAAAATATGAATAAAATCGCTACTATATTACATGAAACGAATTAACAAGTGAGTTCTACATTGCTTTAATTGAATTAAAAACTCAAATAATGGCTTAATCAAATTAAAAGTGACAAAAGGATAAAAAAAAAGAAAAAAAAAAAAAAAAATAAATAAAAAAAAAATAAAAAAAAAAAAAAATATTAACAATTAAAAAAAAAAAAAAAAAAAAATACTCTAAAAAAAAAAAAAAAAAAAAATTAAAATTAAAATAAATAGTGTAAAAATAATAAAAAGAAGAGAGTTTTTGTTTAATGAGTAAGTCTCAGATTTATACCCTTATTTCGCTAGTTGTCAAATAGAATCAGAGCCTCTTGAATCGGATACGAATGGTGTTTAGAGTGTTTTGAGAGGAGAGATATAGATGTGTCAAGCTGGGGAAGTGCTATACGAACGGAAGAGTATTGAAAGTCGTGAATTGTCGTGTCCCCGAACTGAGCAAGGCACACGGGGTATTTATAGGCAACGGGCAAAAACGGAGGCCAGAAACCCTGCGTATATACGCTGAGGACGAGCGTTATATACGCAGGTGGGAGCTATATACGCTTCATCCCAGCGGTATATACGCGCTCATTTCAAGATTTTTGGCCAAATTCGTAGGCATGTTGGCGTATATTACGCTCCAAATAGAGCGATATACGCTCCAATGTTGAGTATATATTTCAAAAAACCTCGATATGTTTGATCCCCGATTTTATTCGTGATTCCCTTGATTCGACGCACCTTAGACACCCTTGCTCTCCACAAGGATTTCTAGAATGTTCTAGAAGCGTTCCACGATTGCCCGGATGTATTTCTAATTATTCACGTATTCTCTGCGTATTCTTGCGTATTTAAACCCATTGCAAAATTCATAGAAATCATAGAAATTAGGAAAAATAATTTAAAATATGGCGGGATCAGAAAATTGTGACGCACATGATGGAAAAACAAAAAGCGACCGAGAATCGCCAGTGTAACCTCGTTTGAAAACCTTTGAAACCTTAAAAACCTTCTGAGTTGATCGAAGAAAACCGAAAGACAACACTGTTTGCCTTTATGTGACCTTGTCAATAATTCTGAGTACGACCCTCACGTGTATTGTTCCAACTTTCGTGAGTTCAGCATCTTTTTGCGAGGTCGAAACAAACGCCGAGACGGCCGGTATGTTTCATACGGATCTACTCAGTGTTGGGGAGACACATTTTCAGGTGTCTACAGAATACCGCAAATTCAGCTGATAAGGGAGGAATCACTACTAAGATCATCTTCTAATAATTCACATTGCTTGTCCCTTAAGCATGGGTAAGGAATTGTTGCCTTTATCTTTCTACTCACTGACACTTTCCCCTCAAAGTGTTCAAGATCTCTTAATTGGAACAAAAGATGTTGAGAGTTAGATCAAAAAGAGTTTCTCAAACATGTATTATCTACAAATGCCCAACTTCCAACACCGGCTAAGGGGAAATTGAACTCACCAAACAAGGTGAAAAAAGACTTGGTCTGACTGAGGCAGCTAGATACCGTTCTTGGTTCACTGAAAGGATAGTTAAATGGCAGTATGCTAAAAAGTTATATTGTGCAAAATTGCTATATGTGTTGGCCATATAGGGAATTCAAATATTGAAGAAAGAAAGCTCTCTTCTAACGAGAGGTAGGACCCGAGAACGCATCACGTAATAATTCGAAGTTCATAGGAAGCTTCGCAGCAGGTTGAAAGCAACATATGAGTTTAGTTCTAGATTCAGAAATAAAGTCTTCTTGTAGTATAAGTGTATACAAATGGCTGTTTGCATGTGAGTCCTTGTATTATTAGTATGGATGGCATGGGCCCTTTAAACGTTTCTCTCTTAGAGTTAAAGCCACACTAGACCAGGTTGGTTAGTTAACTTTGACCCTACCAGTTGCTGAGAACCAGTTTACTTTTCTCATAACGCGTGATCAGTTCTTCGATCGAGCAAGAAAGATTTTGGAAAGTATTTCTTAAAACCGATTTTATGGAAACTTCCAAGAGGATCTCGTGAGGAATATGTATGTTTGATATATATGGTTAATTACTGTGAGATGAGATGAAAGTAAATAAGATATCTATATCATTCTTGGATATGGAATATACTTATGGCGGCGCGACTTACAAAAATATACCGGAAGATAAGTTGTATCTATTTATCTCCTATATTCTTAGTTGCAACACAAGTAAATTGCCTAGGCTTTTCGGCTATAAATATCTATGCACATTAGTCTCATGAAAATAGTCTCTCACGCTCTTTAAAAGTGTATTTTTGAGAAGAAAGCACACAGAACATGAGAAAAGCCTCCAGCCTAAGATCAAGCCAAGCACCAATTCATTACACACGGAGCTGCATAAAATAATTGAGCGATCAAGTACTCTTGCTAAACTCTAGTAAAGTGGTTTGAGAGAAAAAAGTGAGTTTGTGTTCGATCATCAACGATAAGGGTTGATGATTGGTAGCTGTTGAGAGTAATATTATGCCCAGTGCTGTAAAGTTCAAAGTGCGAGAATCAGCCCACCACTTGGGTGAGTGTGGAGGTGACATTGTGTCTGAGTTCACAACTATTATGAGTGAGGGTTGCTTTAATTATTCTGGAAGTATATTAATTAAAAGTAATTACGGGTAGGAGCGACGTCTATCCCAATCTGGTTGGTGAAACCTCGTTAAATTTGTTGGTGTCTTTATCACTTATTGCTCCGATTATTCGTTCTATTGTACTGGTCAGACGACTTATTTTCCGCCCAGCGAGACCAGACTAACTGGTCTACTCCTACGGAACATTCACAAGTCCGCAGAATTTTAAATAGGCACTCAATTCACTCCCCCTCATGGCCAGACCTTGGGAAACCTTAATTGTATCAGAGCCTAAGCCTTTCTGTACGAGTAACACCTAAGAGAAGTTGACATGAAGTACTCCGAGAGATGCTAAGCAATTGGACTGCGATAGCAAACTCCAACCGTTCAATAGAAGAAATATCCTGGTGAAGAAGCATAATGCAGAACATCACAATGGGCATTTCTATGAATGTGATGCATTGCTTTGAAAAACGGGTTTAGCCCCCGTGGTAAGGAGAATTGACTCATTAGGTGATGGTTCCTACTGAAGAAAGGAAAGGCCCGAAGACATTCAGCAACATATTACAGATTATGGAGCAAGAATGGCCTAAAAGCCCATTCCATCCACCAAGCCAAGCCCATGTCTAGAGAAACCGAGATGATACAGCGATCTCAGCATGTTAGTCAGCCAGGAGACTCGGAACTACCCCTGAACTTGCATATGAGATGGTATCAGCGAGGTAAAACATTCAGATTTAAGTTTACTTATGTCAAGTATGAAGCTTTCAATTCATGAAAAAAACGAAAACAATTTTAATGATTGTTTTGAGCGCTTCGACAAGACACTTATAGCTAAATGATCTAAAATAACTTGGTTAAGAAACTTTACTGACGAGACTTGGTAAGGAAGATGGCTTAAAACCTTACAGTGCTTTAGGTAGCAAAGGTGACTGTAGTTGTATGAGGCAAAAGATTTAAATGTTCTCACACTAGAAAACAGTTGATCGGTTAAACTCTATGACACTGAGATGTTGGTTGATGCTAAAACAAAAAGGGAACCAAGTTAAAGGGATTGCCTAAAGGGAACAGTTCATGGAAGATGAACGAAGATGACATGCCTTGATGGCCAAACTCTCCGAGAAGCCACTTTAGAAACCAGAGAAAATTATGAGGGTTAAGAATTCCAATAGATAACTCTTCTAATGCCAGTCTGTATTAAGTGGGAGAAGTTGGCATCTCATCAAAAAAACTGTTCCCAAGTGGAAGGATAGGCCAAGCATGAGACCGAGAAGCAAGCGTCAAAAGAGCCATGGATTGCTTCTGTGTGGGGCAACTCCGAGTCTGTATTCAGATAGGAGAAACTCATCAGAAGACGAAGTCTGTATGATGCTCTTGAACAGGTTTCCCAAACCAGGTTAGTGAGAATAGTAGTTCAGAACCAATGTTCATGGCCTAAACAGGAAACCTAATTCACAATATAAGCTATAACTCTAAAATTCATGAAGATATGTATAGTTATGATAGAGATAATATGCTTGAATGTTTGGAAACTGTGCTTGATGAGATCTTGTCTTTAAGTACTGCTTATAAAGAAGGTAAAAAAAACCTTAAGAAGAAATCGAAAGAATATGAAATTGCTAGTGCTAGTTGTGATGACTTACAGGATGTTTGCATGCAATTAAAAGATGAAAAAGCTGAATTAGAGGTAGCACTAGACTAGTGTAAAGTTGAATTGGAAACAGTTAAGTCACAACTTCATAAAAATGATTTTTCCAATGATGAAAGTGGTGGTTTATTTGGTCCTTTGGTTGTTTTAAGTCAAAATCCAGATGATCCAATCAACTTTGCTGCATCAACTTTGCTGCAAGCTTTCAAGTTGTTATTAGATGATGTTCAGAAATTGCAAACTGAATTTGTCAAGAACAAAGCTACACTTCTTACTGTTCCCCCTACTCATCCTGATCCAGAAATTAGTCAAATGATTGATGAGTAGGAAGGACGAATATATGATCTAGCTTATGAAATTCATGAGTTGAAGAAGCGCAAGCAGGACAGTTCTGTTAATATGAACAATGAGTGTGCGGTTTCTAGCCTTAAAATAGGTTTAGAAAAATTGAAAATTGATTTTGAATCTATGGGTGAACGAAATGTGCTTTTGTTGAAAATGCTTGAAACTAGAGACAAAGAGCTTGAAAAGAGTCAAAATCATTTTGACAAACTACTGACTTCCCATAGTAATCTAGATCATATAGTGTCTGTTCAGGGAAACAATATTCGTACTAATCTAGAGTATACTGCTAGGAGGAATAGTTCCAAGTGGTCACCCAGAGACACTACATGGATTCAGGAATACAAGAAAGGTAAGTATGTTTCTTCCAAAGATATGCATGTGTGTAATTTTTGTGGTAAGGGTGGACACAAAATTGATAAATGTATTCATAAAAAGAGAAGCAAGATTAAGAAAGTAAACATGTTAAGATGGTCTGGATTAGAAAAGACAGAAAACAGACCAGTGGTGATGAATGGGACCCAATCCTGATTGGGTTCCCACACCTAATGTTTGATTCGCTTTTGCAGGCTAAAGTGAGAGGAGATACCTACTGGTATTTGGACAGTGGCTATTTAAGACACATGTCAGGACATAAAGAACAGTTTCTCTCATTTGCAGCCTATGATGGGGGAAAAGTCACATTTGGAGACAACAGTAAGGATACTATTGTTGGCCTTGGTAAGGTTAGTAAGTATCTTTCCCAAACTATTGATGATGTATATTATGTTGAGGGCTTGTAGCATAATCCTTTGAGCATATCTCAACTATGTGACAAAGGCAATAGAGTCGAGGAATCCACTAAATTTTCTGCAAATGGGAGTCAGGATGAGGATCAAGGTGATGAACCTCAAGATGATGATGAAAAGGACAAAGAATCCGACCCAAATGCTTCTGTTCCCCTCCCCCTTTCTATTGAACTGCTTTTGGTTATCTGTTTTCAATGCCATTTTACAAGACATGGTTGATGTAATTTGGTTCTTGTTTGACTCTGTCGAACTATTGCTCTACCTATTTATTTTGTTTTGGGATTGTTAAATGTGAAACTAACAGGCTTGTGCAAATTTTAGTATGAATTGGTAGTTGATGCTACCCTTAGGTTGAAAACGATATCTTGTGCATGTTTTTAATTCCGTGAATGCTTTTTAATGATGCCAAAAGGGGGAAAACACTTAGAAGTTCTAGAAGCCTTTATCTAGATTAGATTGAGTCAGTTTAGAATAGTTGTAGTTAAGTCACATCTAGATGATTCTCTTAAAGAATATTATTCTAGTTAGTTTATTTTATTGTTTTCATAGGAAATAACCAAGTTAGTTGGTTGTTTCACTTAGAGTCGAAAAAAATCAAAAAAATTAAACATTGAAAAAGACAAAAAATAGTTCCATCGAGATAGAGTTGTTTTTGCATATAACTTGTTGTTTGCAGGAACTTCTCACAGGGTTTGTCATCATCAAAAAGGAGGAATTTGTTGAGTCCCCTAGTGTTTTGAGTGATGACAAACAGTTACAAGAATAGGTACATTGGTCTGATGAATACAACTGGTCTGAACAGATGAGATACTGTTCTTGGTCACTTGAAAGATAGTGACATGTATGCTAACAAGTTTTATCATGCAAATTGCTATATGTGTTTGGCATACAGGAATTCCAACTATTGAAGCAAAAAGTCCTTCGAGGAAGACTCGAGAAGATCAAGCTTATAATGAAGATCAAGGAAGCTTCGAGAAGTTGAAGAACAATGAAGATTAAATTAGTTCTTGCATTAGAATAAGTCTTCTTGTTGTCTAAGTGCATAAATGTGTTTGGTGAGTGCTTGTATTATTGGTTGATGGCATTGGGCTTTAAACTTTCTCTCTTA
>SNQN01005764.1:17765-31987 GCA_008642245.1 Bassia scoparia
CTTCGGGAAACCTTCAAAAAGGCATCTCAAATGACCAATAGGCCCACTGAGTATCAAATCCGTATGGTGATAGAAAATCTTCAGCCGAAGTACCAAAAGCCCGTAAAGTTCCAACCCATCGAATCATTCTCTACCTTGTATAAGGTAGACATCSTAATTGAAGAAGTTCATGCCCAAAGGTCCAAGCCTAATTACACCAACAAGAAAACTYGCTTAACATTCAATGCTGCATAAGCAAATTAGGTAGAAGTCATTGTTGTATCCACCAACAATAATGGGTACAAAAGAAGAGGCACTCAAAGGAACTTCACACCTCTTGGTATGACTTTYGATTAGGCCTTTGCTCTATTTAGCAAATAGGGACTCATTGCTRTAATTGGGCCCACTTTGGACCCAGCACCAGATTACTAATCAGAAAGGTGGAATCCTAATGCCTATTGCATGTATTATCAARGAAATGAGTTCCTTACCACTGGTTGCTACATGTTGAGTCCCTTAGGTTTTGAATGATGACAAACAGGAAACAGGACATTACAAATGTGAATCTAGTTGGTGGGGGAACCAGCTGTGATTAGAATACCGGTTCCTTAGACAAGTTATTACTCATTTGTGTTATCTATTGAACTAACTTGTCTATATGCAGGGAAAAGTTGGTTGTGTAAAGTTCCTTGTATTGGTGGGGAACCAGTATGAACTGTTCCCTCGACTGCTACGCTAAAAAGTAGTCTTATACTTGTTATTGTGCATTAACTTTGTTAAATGTGCAGTAGCTAAGTTTGATTCGAAGACTTGGAGCACGGAGGCCTTTCGAAGACATTCAAAAAAAGATACTTAGCTCATGATAGAAGTATTCAAGGAAGATTCAAGTCTTTAAGATTACATGTGTAGGACGTGGGCCGCGCCCTCGCGTACAGCGGGCGCGCGGCTTGGTACTACATCGAGGTGCTTTGCGTGGGCTTGAGCCACGGAACCCGCACGTGAGTGCGTTGGGGTAGTGTTGTCGAGTAAGGGGAGTCGCCACCGTGCCTATAAAGGTTATTCACGGACGCCCGAAACGTTAGTGCCAAATAAATGGCCCCACGTCCAATCTAGTAACCAGTAGCGGGAGAAATCGTAGACCCGAAGGATTCCAAGACCCGAAAGATGTAATTGCCTGAGATTTCTGTAGCGGGAGAAATCGTAGACCCGAAAGATGCTTGTGCTGGATTTCTGTAGCGGGAGAAATCGTAGACCCGAAAGATGTTTGTGCTGGATTTCTGTAGCGGGAGAAATCGTAGACCCGAAACGTGCATATATGGAATTTCTGGTGCGGGAGAAAATTCCAAAACCCGAAGTGTGTAAAGGAGCTGTTGTGTGAAGAAGCCCCCACTTTGACTGAGTCTGAAGAGTCGAAAGTCAAAGTATTTGATTCGGGACGGAGGGCAACTCAGGACGTTCTGTGACTTCGAATCACCCTTTTCGCCGGTACCTGCAAAACAAAGGTTAGTTTTACCTGTTACCGCGCCCCATGCGGTTTTATGCCCTTAGAAGCGCCTGGATCCTCGGGTGGCTTTCTCCCTACGGCTGACCTTGGCTTTTCAGGAGAAAATGATGTGATGAATATCTTCGGAAGCGCCTCGTTCCTCAGGTAGCTTTCTACGGCTGACCTTGGCTTTTCGGAAAAGAAATGATGTAGATGCCTTCCCTACGGCTGACCTTGGCTTTTCGGGAAGAAGTAATGTAAGTTCCGTCGGAAGCGCCTCGTTCCTTCGGAAAGTTCCCCTACGGCTGACCTTGGCTTTTCGGGGAGAGTTGTGATGTATGTGCCTTCCCTACGGCTGACCTTGGCTTTTCGGGAAGACGTAATGTAAGTTCCGTCGGAAGCGCCTCGTTCCTTCGGAAGGTTCCCCTACGGCTGACCTTGGCTTTTCGGGGAAAGTTGCGTGTAGCAACAATCGCGTATAGCGATGAATGCCGTATAGGCGTGTGATGATGATATGAATTCCTTTGGAAGCGCCTCGTTCCTCAGAAACCTTCCCTACGGCTGACCTTGGCTTTTCGGGAAGAATGTTGCGTGTAGCAACAATCGCGTATAGCGATGAATGCCGTATAGGCGTGTGACGGCAACTGCATGTAAGATGGGCCCTAGCCTTGTGTGGAGGTGGTGCAATGTGCAATGTGCAATGTAATGTGTTTGTGCAGGATGCATATGCATGATGATGTATGTAAACTCAATGCACAATGATGATGCTTATGAAGTAATGCAAGTCTATTCTAAGACATAATGCATGAAATGACCAAGGAAATTGACTAATGGTAAGATGCTTTTGGATTGCGGGATGGAGCCGTCTCAAGCCCCCATTCGAGCAAAGGCGATGCTTGTGATTGCAAGTGAGCCCCCAACCCATGGGGTTTGGGTGTATGGGAATGGCTTAATTTGTGGTGTCGATGGTTGGTTTAGTGGGTGAGCCCCCAGCTTGATCGAGGTTGGGGCAATGGCTGATGGAGTAAGGTAAGGCTAGTGAATTTTGTGGAGTCATGGGTTTTGGTTTAGCTTTTTGTGGTGGTAATGGTAAGGAATGAGGGATGTGATTTTGTCTTGCCCAAATCGGTGACTTGAGCTGAATGCCGCATGAGGAGAGAACATGGACAAGATGCTGCAATGCGATGCTTTGCATGATGAATGCTGCAGAGTGATAGCCTAAGGATGAGTTGAGGAGAGCCCCTTAAGGTGTATGAAAGAATAGGCTAAAGGTTCAAGAAAAGATAAGGCTAAAATTTGTGACTAAGGGTAAGTAAATGGGGAATTGATGTGGTTGGCTAGATGATGTAGGTTCAAGCTCGAGTCTATGTCGGGTGCTACACTAGGAATTTGTGCTTCTAGCCTTAAGAGAATCAAACTATATGAGAGAATGGATCTCAGAATGTTATTGAATTATTGGGTCGGACCTCGAGAAGAGGCTTCCTACGTATCCTTACGGAATCAGACCGTCGTAGTTCTTGTTGGTGATTTGGACAATGCCTCGTGTGAGAGGGCTTTTGCGGTTGGAATGTGAGGCTGTGGTTCAAGGGTCGAAAAAGGCTTGATGATCACGAAGTGACCCACGGTGCGCAGTGTGCTTTTTAGACTTTTGCTTTTTGTTTGAATTGGGCTTTGAACTTTGGATTTGCATTGGATTTTGACATTGATTTGCATTTGTGATGACTGGCATTGAACTTTGATTTTTTTGCTTTTTTGCTTTTTGCCCATTTTATTCTTCTCTTTTTTTTTCTTTTGCACATGTCTTTTCCTACGCACCGTTTGGTCCAAAGGGTTAGGCCGATGTGGGTGATGAAAGAAAGATAGGCTGAATGATAGTGTTTATG
The DNA here is from genome assembly GCA_008642245.1 of Bassia scoparia. Lineage (NCBI taxonomy): Eukaryota > Viridiplantae > Streptophyta > Magnoliopsida > Caryophyllales > Amaranthaceae > Bassia > Bassia scoparia. Next base: position 21,111 of record SNQN01005764.1, read on the forward strand.
GCTCAAAGGGTTGCAAGGGATTTTGATTTGATGTGATGAAGGGAATGGAGGGAAGAGGTTATTTTGTGGAGCTATGAAAGAAGGCCTCTCTTGGCAATGTCCATTGAATTGTGAGGTCGATCAGTTTGTTTGATTCCATTAAAGTTAGAAGCACAAACTATATGGAGGCTAAAGAGGATGAGAAAAAGGAAACTTTTATTAACATCAAAAGAATTTATTACATAGAGGCTAATTGTAAAATTTAATCCTAAACCTAATGACATAGACCCGAAATGGAGAAAAGAAATGATACATAGTCTAGGGAAAGGGACTCTCCGACTCGATCCTACAGCTAAGACTCTGACTCATGCAAAGCGAAGAAGATCATCCTCTATGTCCACTCCAATGTCGTAGACCTTTGCGAATGTGGTAAGGCCTCGATACTTGAGATGATCTTTGTATTTTGGCTGAAGGCCAGAAATGAAGGTCTTGACCATCTCTTCTTCAGTAGAAGCGGAGACTAGTGTGGCAGCAACTCCTCTCCATCTAGTCAGATAGGTAGTGAACCCCTCGTTCTCTCCCTGATTAAGGATTTCGAGCTCTCGGAAGGTTGTTTGGGTCTGAATGTTACCCTTGTATCTTGCCATGAATGCGTGGATGATGTCTTCCCAAGTAGCTATTTCTTTCTCAGGAAGTGAAAAGAACCACTTCTGACATATCGGTTCCAAGGAAAGGGGAAAGACCATTGGAAACAAGGCAGAGTCAATCCCTTTAAGTGCCATGGTGGTCTTAAATCCCTTTATATGGAATCGAGGGTCATCAGTCGGCTTGAACTTGGGTATGTCTTCGGCTGAGAAATCCTTTGGCAGTTTGGTCGAAAGGTTGGGGTCAAGAGGAGGTTGGTCTTGGTAAAAGGTGGGGTCGATGGCTTTTTGGATCGCCTTTTCAAACAGCTTGTCCAAGGAAGAGCTCGAGGTCAACTCCTTGATCTTAGCTTCAAGCTGTTGAACTTGCTCGGCAAGCTTTTGGAGCTTTTCTTGTTGGGAGGCCATTTTGTGGTGTTAAGGCTAGATGGGTAATGAAGGTTGGAGGAAGGTTAGGTTGGGCTTAGGGCTCAAACTCTTCGGGTCGAGCAAGGGCTATGGAGACGACTTCACCCTGTTTCAAAAAGAAATAAACCCTTAGTGAACTTCCTTGGTCATTATTGAATATATGGATGCAGATGCAAATGCATGTCCTAATTCCATGGTCATCTTTCCTAGAATGAATGTATGAATGCAAGGTGCCCTTTCGTTTTTTTGATTTTTTTTTTGCCTTTTTTTTTTGAAAGGGCACCAAACGACATAGGGATGTATGATATGCACATGTCCTAAGTGGTTAGGGTCATGCCTAGATGTGCTAAGGGTCGAGTATAAGTTTGGCCAAAGGTCAATCCTATGTGAGTACGGTCAAGGTCAAAGCCTTAGGTCAAAGTCTGTGCCTACCCTAGTGGTTAAGGGTCAAGACTTAGGGTCAGAGTCTATGTGGACTAAGGTCGAAAGTTTGAAGGACAAAGTCCTAGTGAACTATGGTCATAGACTAAGGTAGAGGTCAACTAAAGTCACTATGGGCTATGAAATGCATGATGCGAACTAAAAGATGACTATGGACTATATGAAAGTGTTGTGTTAAGGTCTAGAACTATACAATGGCTAGGATCCATACATGCACATATATACAAGACACGTGATGACAAGTCAACTATGGTCGGTCTAGGTTAAGTCAGAGAGTGTACCACGCCTAAGGGCAGAGCTGGGTCCAATTTCACCACTTTCACGGTAAGTGATGTATGGCCGAGTTACCCCTTATGTACACGCATCTGTAACACGTGCACACGCGGCGTGGGCGGGATAGGACTTGCCTTAGCCATGCGATCCATTAACCACATGCAACCAAGGTAGTATCCCCCCTTAAGGTGGTCTCGAGCATAGAACATGCCCATATTGAGACCAAGGAGCCTAAGGCGCGACCTTATTCGAAAGGTCACATGCAAAATGCAAAAAATCAATAAACGTGATGATGGAATTACGAGACTTTTCAAGTCTGTCCACTTCACCTAACGGTGATTATCCCCAGTGAAGTCGCCAAATTGTAGGACGTGGGCCGCGCCCTCGCGTATAGCGGGCGCGCGGCTTGGTACTACATCGAGGTGCTTTGCGTGGGCTTGAGCCACGGAACCCGCACGTGAGTGCGTTGGGGTAGTGTTGTCGAGTAAGGGGAGTCGCCACCGTGCCTATAAAGGTTATTCACGGACGCCCGAAACGTTGGTGCCAAATTAATGGCCCCACGTTCTGATCCAGTAACCAGTTCGTGGGTTCGGGGACATGGTACGAATCAGATCTGTAACCCAATTCGCCCGCATGTAGCGGCCTCTACTCGGTCTCATTGCAATTCCATTCATCACGGTTATTGAATGCACATAACTTACGTTTTTATCACCTTAGAAGCGTACTAATCCTACAGACACTACTACAAAAAAAGCCTAAGAGACCGGTTAAAAAAGGCCAAAGAGACCGCAAAACAACCGGTCTCTAGGTGATAGGGCTCTTAGGTAAACAGACCGGTTATATTTTGCGGTCTCTTAAATCGATCAAAGAGACCGGTGTAAAGTTACAACCGGTCTCTTAGAGCATACTCAAAGAGACCGGTTCTGACGTATAACCGGTCTCTTTGTTATGCACCTAAGAGACCGGTTTTTATATAGACCCGATCTCTTTGGTAAATATTTTTGTTTTAAAAAAAAGCTGGCCCCACTTACATCTCATGCAAGCAGGCCAGCATTATTACTTTCATTACAATAGCAACTCCTAATCTTGCAACTTGTCTTTGATTGTATATTTGTATCCATATTGCTACAACAAAAATGAGTCATCTATTGCTGATAAATGCCTTTGATATCGGTTACAAATTTCACATATTGTATAATTTATCAAAAATAAAAACAAATTAGCTTAACTCTTCAATTGTATATAGTTCAAAACAAAATAAAGCAATAAATCCAAAAAAAAATCAAGAAACAAAGGCACGAAATAAGCAGGTTCAGTTTGGCTTCTCATTAACTTCACTACTTCAGCAAGTGCACGATTTTCAGGCAAACTCTCTGAAAAAAAAGGAAAAAAATGAATTAGGAATTAGAAAAACAAATTTAAAAAGGAAAAAAAATTAGAAGTAACCCAGAAATATGTAAAACTTAGATCTAAACTTAGTAAATGACGAGAAACTTAGAAAATGTAAACGAAATTAACGAAAATTTTCCAAATAATTAAAAAATCAAAAATTCTAAATTATTACCCAGAAAATCGAAAGGCAAGTTGCAGTAGTTGGGTGGTGTTGAAGTCGAATAGTCACAGAAAGAACCCAACAGTTCGATTGATATTTCCTGAAAAACCATAGAAAAATTCGAATAAAGTAAAAAAAAATTTGAATAAAATTAACATCCTACAAATCAAATGAATTTAAATTCAATCAACAAATTATATGTGATAATCAGCTAGATTCGAGATAAAGTGGTACTAAAAAACAGAATAACGAAAAATACACAGAAAAACCTACGTAAAAACTCATAAAACCACAAATGGATCTGAAAAAAGAAAATTCGATCTCAAATACACAAAAAGAGAACTCGAAAAAACGATTTGAAAACACAGAAAACAATTTTAAAAATTAAATAAAAAATGAAAAAACCCAGAATAAGGTTTTAAAAACTCAAAAAACATTCAAAAAAATAGATCTGGAAAATAAATGAAAGCCTCAAAAAAACCTAAAAATTAAACCTAAAATATAAAACCAAGTTAAAAATCCAAAAAAATAAACGACTGAAAATTCGTTTAAAAAGCACACAAAAACAAATGAAAATCTTTGAAATTTCATGTTTGAACAGAGCAAAAATAAGAAAAGACGACGTTGATTTCACGAATTACACCAAAAAATACAATAATAATGATCAATTTACCTTGCGCATAATTTGAGGGAGGAATTTTTTTTGGCGATCTCAACAGAAAGAAGAGAGAGTGTAGAAGCTTCAAGTGAGTATGCGGAGAGAGAAAGCGTGATGTTGAGAAATATGATAACTGATAAGCAAAGCAAGAAGTTGAAAAAAATAGAGGGAGAGAGCGTACTGTAGTATAAAGGAGTTTGGAACTTGCTAGAAAATAGGTAAGTGGTTATATATTTGTATGGTAGTGAAAATTAGAAATAAAAATAAACAAATAAAATCAAATAAAGTGGGCCCATTATAAAAACATCAACAGACTAAGAAATCGGTGTGGGAAAACCGGTTTCTTAAATGGAATATAAGAGACCGGTTTTACTCAATATCCGATTTCTTAACATAAGAGACCGGTTATTTGATATGACCGATCTCTTAAAACTGGTGCTTTATCCAATTTTTGTAGTAGTGAGATTACTACGAAAGTGTGTTTCTATTATGCACAAGAGACTACCTAACCTAGAAATTGTGACCACTTTGCATTAATCAAGTTAAAACGGTGCCTAAAAACCGGTTGTCCATAGTTAATCTGATTTTAAAGTGATTCACATAATTTCCGGTCTTTATTTAGCAAAATATATACAAATGATACAACCATGACAATGCGAAGTATATGAAATTCAAATCATATATACAAACCAATCTTACCCTGAATCTGCAAACAAAACAAATGTTAGTTCGTAATAAAAAACGAGCGAAATGAATCTTCCGCCTTGGATCGCTATACAAGGACAAACAAAACAAATGTTAGTTCGTAATAAAAAACGAGCGAAATGAATCTTCCGCCTTAGATCCCTATACAAGGATAAGAAATCGTTAGTATTGACAAGTGATAATAATGATAATGAAATAAAAGAGAACGAAAACAATGAAAAACATTAACTACTCCTACATATTTACATGGAACAATTAAATAGTGAGTTTCTACATGTTTGTTAATTAGATCGAAACTCGTAATAGTTATTAATTAGATTGAGGAAATGAGAAATGAGTGTGTTTAGTGGCGAGTAATCTCAAAAATAAACCTTGTTATCGCTTGTTGAATCGAAACGAATCGATGCTTAGAACTCAAGAACGAATGTATTTAGAGTGTTTGAGAGAGTGTATGAGAGCATGAATATGCAAGTTAGAGACGGGGAAAGATAGAATAGACGTGTGTGTTTCTCGAATGAGCAAGGCACGTATTTATAGGCACGAGAGGCACGAGGAGGGACAAAAACCCTGCGTATATACGCAGGGGAGCTGCGTATATACGCAGAAGACCTGCGTATATAAGCAGACTCTGTATATATTCTCCGCGTATTTTTTGATTTCCTTCGATTTTATTTTCCATAATACGTGATTTGCCTTGATTCGCTTTGATTCGACTCACCTAGACACCCTTGCTCTCCAAGCAAGGAGTTCTAGAGTGTTCTAGAAGGTTCCACGTATTTCCGGGGTATTTTTTGTGTATTTTGTATTTTTTTTGTATTTTCTGCGTATAAAAACTTATAAAAATCATAGAAAAATATAGAAAAATCAGAAAAATAATCTAAAAATACTGGTGAGCTCAGAAAAATGTGAAGAGTGCAATGAAAAGTGGAAATTATGGAGATCACCAATATAAATTATTTTAAAAAACCCTAAAAATAGAAAAGAAAACCTAAAAATAGAAAATAATTAAAATAAATAAAAGAAAATATTTTTGCCCCCTTTATTTGTCCTTTGCTCAATAGTTCCGAGTATGACCTCACGTATTTCCAACTTTTGTGAGTTCAAAGCATCTTTTCTAAGTCGAAACAATCGCGAGACGTGGTATGTTTCATCACTGATTACTCTTTTGGGGAGACATTTTTAGGTGTCTACAACATGAAAAGAAGATTTGTACTTTATAGTCTATCTAGGTTTTTCATGTATTGTGCTCCGTAGTGTGACTTGTATATTTGCGTAATATGAGGGCTTATAAATGAAATGAGTTATGTTGTAAATTCTGGTACAAATCTTGGAACAAAATTCATAACATAATCAAAATACAGAACCAGGTTTGAGAAACCATGTTCACTACATTGAATATCTCTGCTGCTTGCTTTGAAATGGTTTTCGTGAAATATTTCTTCAAAGATTTGTTTTATAAAATATTCTAAGCAGCTGGATAAAATAAGTGTATATATTTTGGATACCATAATACTAGGAGTATTTATCTTATTTGTTTTTATTCTTTCATAAAACCGAATAAGATAAATACTTTACATAAATCACATAATAGCTTGTAGATCAAGTTTGTGTCATTTATGGAAACTAGGGTTCTGTATTCAGAGCATATATATACACTTACTTGTCCATATTCTAAATAGTTCTCACATGCATCAAAATTGGAGTTTATTTTTTGAGAGAAATACAATTAAGCACAAAACCCTACATCGAGTCATATACAACAACACCTTAGAGATTAAACATATTCTATTTATTAGCTTTCAAGAAGTGAGATCAAAAGAGAGAAAATTGTTATTTTTAAAGCGATCAACAGAGGGGTTGAATGCTAGGTGAGTGATTGTGAGTTCAAACACAAAGGGCTTACGAGTGCTAGTCTAGTGCACATGTGGAGTAGAGTGTGGGGTGTTTTGGTTCCCGGAGTAGGGAAACAATAGGGAGTACGTTCTTTATTTTTCGGAGTAGATTAATAAAAGAACATAACATAGGAGGATGTAGGCCAAAGTAGGCTGATCGAACCTCATTAAATCTTGTGTTTCCTTTATTGCATTACTTATATTCCGCTGCTTACAAGAACTAGTTCTATTGGTTCATCACACAATCGAAAAATAAGGAAAATTGACTAAGGCGAGTAATCACTCAATTCACCCCCCCCCCCTCTTGAGTGCTCTTGAGTGCCCAAATGTCATAACAAAGATAGACTCTGATGGAAACAAGATTCCCAAGAAAGACAGTGAATTAGTACCTACTGATTACAAATTGCTGGAGAAGAATGCCAAAGCAATGTCACTTCTACAACAGGCCATAGGTGAGAATGAAACAAATAGAAAATCTAATTGCAGTAATGCAAAGGAGATTTGGGATAGCGTCGAGCTTGCCTTTGAGGGAACCAGTGAGGTGAAAAGGTACAAAATTGATTTACTTATGTCTAAGTATGAATTATTTGCAATGAATAAAAATGAAAAGATCAATGATTGTTTTCGTAGATTTATGAAAATTGTCAATGATCTTAGATATCTTGGTAAGAACTTTTCTGATGAGGATCTTGTGAGAAAAGTTTTGCGCAGTTTAATAAATGCATGGATAACCAAGGTTAACGATCTATGAAGCAAAAGATTTCTCCACCTTGTCTCTAGAATAGCTGATTGGTTGCCTCATGATTCATGAAATGTTGATTGATTCTAAATCTGAGAAGGAACAAGCCCGAGGCATGGCACTTTAGGGAACATTAGAAGAGGAAGAATATGAGATTGACATAATTGCTAAAAGGTTTGAGAGATCACTTCATGACCAGAGGAAACTTCAAAGAAAAGAATTTTAAGAAATCTAACTCCTCTTCTGTAGGTTACTTCAAGTGTGGAGATAATGGACATCTCTTTCGAGAATGTACTAAGTGGAAGGACAAATAGTCCAAGCCTGGTGATAAGCGAGCATTCAAGAATGTTATGATAGCATCAATGTAGGGTGATTCTGACTAAGGTTCTGATGAGGATGAAGAATCAGCTAATCTTGGTGTATGCCTAACTGCCTTCACAAAAATTGAAGGAGACAACACTGACTCAGGAACCAGAGGGGGAACCAGCATATCCAGTAAGTGCTTAATGGCAAAGAAGGATGTACTGTATAAACGCAAGGTAAACTTAGAAAAAGTCAGGGAAGATATGCATGAATATGATAGAGAAAATATGCTTGCTTGTATTGATTCTTTATTAGATGAATGCTATAAACTAGGTGAGACTTACATAACTGGCAAATGAGAACTTAAAGAAAAACGAATTATATGTGAAATTGTTGTTGCTAGTTGTTAAAGAAGTTTTTCATGAACTGAAAAATGGAGTAGTAAAACTAGAGGTTGAGTTAAACAAGTGTAAGGTGGAACTAGAAAGGGCAAGATCCTTTAAACCAATATATCCTAGTGATGGTGAGGAAAAAGATCTAACCTCCTGGTTCCCTAAAGACTTGTCAACCGCTAGTGAAGTTCTTGATTTTTCAGCAGCTAAAAGTAAAGCAAATTCCTGTAGTAGAACTTCTTTGTTGAAAGCCTTTGAGATATTAGCCCAATACTTTGAAGATTCACATAAGGAAATTGCTTCACTTAAAGCTGCACAGTTTCATGTTTCCCCTATAGATACTAGTGTAGATATTGATGATATGATTGATGAATATGAAGGGAAAATTTGTGATTTGCATACTAAGTTTTATCAATTGAGAAAAGGCAAACAACCAATGGTGATTGACCTGATTGATGACCCTATGGTTTCAAAACTTGATCTACAACTCAAAACTTTAAAAAGTGACGTTGATTTTCTAAGAGAGAAAAACGAGTTGTTGACTAAGACACTTGAAACCAGGGAAAAAGAATTTCATGATAGTCATAGGCATGTTAACAAACTATTGAATGCACAGGAAACATTGAATCAGTTGACCTCATGAAGAGGAAATATGGGAAAAGTTGGTCTTGGTTACATTAGTCAGAGAACTAGGACTAACTGGTCCCCCACCACATGGATAAAAGAATTCAAGAGAAGTAAGTATGTCATGACTAAATACATGCATGTGTGCTATCACTTTGTGAAAGTATAGATTATACTAAAGAGAGGGGGGGGGGGGGGGGGGGGGGGGGATTGAATTGAGTATTGTAAGAGTTTTGTAAATTTTTCGGTTATTTGAAAGTGAGACCAATTAAGAACCAATCCTTAAGCAGCGAAAGTAAATGCAAGAAATAAACAACAACATAATTACTCTTTTATTAATCACCTCTGAATAACAAAAGAATACAAATAATTTAAATATGCACCTATGCACAACAGAACCCCAACTTCCACCTATGAAATTTCTACCCAATCACCAACTATGATGATTCGAATGAACTTAATCCTTGACCAAGTTCCCCAGCAAATTGAACTCATAATCTGCACAATTGACAACACTTTGTCTCTCAATTATAGAATAGCCTTAATGCTTAGAATGAGAGTAAATTAAAACCTAAGTGTAGTATTGGATTGATGCTAGGTCTACCTTACAGAGATAGATAGGAGAGAGAGAGAGAGAGAGAGAGAGAGAGAGAGAGAGAGAGAGAGAGAGAGAGAGAGAGCTTTTGCAATTTGATTAGTCGAAAAAGGCTCGTGCAAAAGTGTTAGGGTTTGTGTGTTTTTCAGTCCTCTTAAGTAAGCCTTTGGTAAGTATATTGCATGAGATCACGAGGATATATTTTCCTTGGAAATAAAATAAATATTTCACGGAAAATATATCTACTGATTTTATTTGCATGCAAATAAAATCTGTTATGAGCTCAATAATATACTTACCATACTTAAAAGAACTTTTTTGCACAATAACCCTACCATCTTTTTGTGTTCAAAATCAATTTTACGCGGAAATAAACTTTCCAAAAATATGGATGTTAAGAAGTAATCTTGAGAAGACTGGTCTAGAATTGTTCCCAAATTGTTCCAGTCAACTCAATTTACTTGAAGTTGTATATAATAAGCAACCTAGATTACTTATTATATCCAACTAATTCAACTCTCTAATATAGACCTTTATAATGCATTGAACAGTCCAAATACTACTTAAATTGCAACTAAGACCTAAAATATGTCTTTTGAAAGCTTGGTCTTAATGCAAACGTGGTTTGTCAACATTCAAAACTCAAGGTAGGAACTAAACTCAAGGTAGGAACTCAACACTTTGGTATGCATGGACATAAAATTAATGATTGTCTTGCTAGGAAGAAAAGTGTGACTAAGAACAACAAACATGTGAAGTTGGTTTGTAGAAGGAAAGACCAATAAGGGCATAATATTGTTGAAAAGGGACCCAAGGAAAATTGGGTTCCTAAACCTAATGTTTGATRAGTTCTTACAGGCTAATGTGAAGGGAAGTACCTATTGGTATTTGYAAAGTGGATGATCCAGACACATGACCGGGTTTAAGAAGCAATTCCTTTCATTAGTAGCCTATGATGGTGGAAGTGTCACCATTGGAGATAATACCAAGGGAACCATCACTGGTTTAGGTAAGGTAGGTAAGACACTTTCACAAGTAATAGATGATGTATATTATGTTGAAAGCTTGCAACATATTCTTTTGAGTATTTCACAGTTGTGTGACAAAGGTAATAGAGTTGAGTTTCAAGCCAACCTATGTCACATAGTTAACTCATAAACAGGTAAACTTGTATGTGAGGGAACCAGGAGAAATGATGCTTACATTAATTTTCTAGATCAAATTCCTTAAGACAAATTTTTTGAAAGCTGTTTCTGACAATAATCAATGGATTTYACATAAGAGGTTTGGACATGCCAGCTTGACACTCTTGAATAAACTTAAGTCTCCTGAATTGGTGATAAGACTTCCTAACATTAAGTATGAAGAAGATAAGGTTTCTTCAGAAAGGGTCAAGGGGAAACAGGTCAAAATCTATTTTAAGCCTAAAACTGTTATGAGTGCCAGCAGATCCTTCAAACTTGTGCATAATGACTTATGTGGACCTATGCGTGTACAAAGTCGAAGAGGTCATAGATATGTATGTGTTATGGTTGATGATTATTCRAGGTATACTTGGGTGATTATGCTACACTCAAAGGGTGAAACATTCGATGAGATTGTAGCATTGGTGAAATAGATGGAGAACCAACTAACACACAAGCTGGTTGCGGTAAGATGAGATCATGGTACT
>SNQN01005765.1:10776-24897 GCA_008642245.1 Bassia scoparia
CATTGACTAGAATACAATTCATTTCAAATAAAATATTTGGAAAGGAAAACAACATTATATTGTTGGTACACCATTGAGCCACCAGCCAACTAGATACACGCGCCATGCTAACTAAATCCGAATAGGCCTAATTCGTGCTAGTTGATCCAATGGGCCTCATTAAGGGAACATGGCTAAAAAGGAGGGCACAAAACTAGACAACCACTAGTAAGTTGGTGCATGTAAGACACCTACCTGGTATGCTATACGGCCACTTGTATGATTGGGAAGCTGCCATGCAAGATCCAGGATATAAAAAGCAGGCTTGAGGCCCCAAGGGCTGGTAAGTTCATCGAACAACACTACTTAATTCTCTCTCTAAATATTAATACCCTGGTTAATACTGAACACGTCCATCGAGGGCTGTTCCTGGGTTGCCCAGGTAGTTCACTCAAGTTTATAGGTACCAGGATAGTTGCAACCAGGTCCATCTTTCACCAACACCGGTCGCTGCCATGCCACGTCAGCCAGTACCACATATTGTACCAACAATTTGGCGCAATAGAAGGAGGGTCGGTAGTGTCACATATTGAGTGAAGAGAACCATGGATGCATCCAAACCAGGAGATATGCATGTGACAGAGCTGACCTCAGATAAGACCAGAGGAGGTCTCATCCACGGCAGGAGCCGCTCCTCAAGACGTACCACGTCAGCAAGACACCGGGAAAGCGGGGTTCACCTGCCACACCATCTATCATTACCCACCACAATCCGAGGAACCAGAATACTGGTATGTTGGACCAGGTGGGACTCATCAACAAGAACCTCCTCTCTCTGGAGAACACGAGGTTATTCGACTCCACGAGCCAGACCAGGGTGGAGCAAGCAAGAAAATCCTAAGAGTGCGGTCTGGCGAATCCTCAGGTTATGGTGGAAACACTTCTGGGAGTGGAGAACCACTCAGGCAATGACTTCTAATAGGTCCAAACCTCGCCCCACCAAGCCGCCAAAGCAAATCGACCAGGAATACCATGTGACACAGGCTTAGACGAAGCTCACGTGAGACAAAAAAAGGAGAGCACCTCGCAAAAATCAGTCAGGAGGAATCGGTTATGTTAATTACCCCTGCGTAGCCCGAGCCGGAGCAGAACGCACTGGTATTAACACTTCAAATAAGGCAATACTCGTAACCATTCGGTCCCTACGTCTACTGATCACCTTAGGTCGATAGGAAGGCATGCACAGATTGAAACTGTATGTGCGCCTGAGGTGGTAGTAAATATGCGATTCCGTCTCTGTGCGCCCGAGACCGGTCGGTCATGCACGGTCAACAGGACTGTAGACATCGACGCTGAAAGTATGGATTTCGTAAGTCACAAGTAATAAAATCACAGGCCCTAGATTGCATGCAAACCAGGCCTGGTATCAGTGAATTTCGCCAGTTCATGACAGGTTGGGAAATCGTCCCTCTCAGTCTTTCAGATTCAGTTGGAGAACAGAGATCCATTGACGGGTAACTTCAGAAGTACAAGCGCCTCAATCCGGCAACTGTTGCCTCCCCTGTCAAACCACAATGCAAGCAGCTGCTGAGATCAGGATCCTTCCTCATCACCACTTAGTGAGGAAATTTTTGAGAGAGCTCGGTCACAAAAGTTAAAATGCCAGGCACATCAAATTTGATGTACTGGGATCCCGAGGACCATGTGGCCCTTTATGAGGGGCATATGTATTGGTGAATTCACGGATGCAACCTGGTGTTAGTATTTTCCTACCACCTTGACGGGAATTGCACAAGCCTGGTTTAGAAATATCCCCCTGGTAGTATTCATAGCTTTGTTGACCTGGGCGATCAGTTCAGAAATCATTTTATAAGTGGTAGAAGAAGGAGAAAAATCTTTCATTGAGCTTATGTCTGTAAAACAGGGTAAAGATGAAAGTCTGCTATGTGATTTCTTACCAGGTTCAATAAGGAGGCCATAATGGTTTCCAGATCAAAACACTGATGTGGTAATCATGCTTGCAGTATGGCTCATCACCAGGCCCGTTCAGGGACCACCTCACCAAGTCAAAGGTGGATACCCTGGCCCAGGCAATGCGAATCTCAGCAATGGGTATATCACCCTGGAGGAGTTTCAATAGGACTACGACACCAGGTGGAACTGTAGCTCCAAAAAAAGGGGAGTGAAAAGTCACCAGCCACTGCCCAAAATCCAGAAAGGAAAAGGGAGGAAAAGAAAAAGGAGAAGCATCAGCACCACTTCCACCTATTTTCGAAAGTTTTACCCCCCTCAATACAGACAAGCAGTAATATATGCGACTCAAAGGAGAGGATAAATGGATCAAACCTCCCAAGAATCATGGGCTGGAAGGACCCTATAAAATACTGTGATTTCCATGAGTGTCTCTTGCCACTCACTGAAGATTGTGTCCAGCTAAAGAACAAACATTGAGGGACTCGATCAGAAAGGGATTCTTTGCTCAGTACAAGAAATTTGCCAAAGATCAAGAGGAGAAACCAGGGCCAAAAGAAGACAGAACAGAGCCACCAAGGAGATAACAGCCCAGGAGGCCAATCAATGAAATTTCTGTCATCTTTGGCCCACCAGCCTCCAAAAGAAGCATCTGAAAATAAGGTCAGAACAGCTAGTTGTTCCAATTCTTATCAAGTCTGAATGTTTAGATATTCCTGAAATTAGCTTGGACCCCAGACTGCAGGGCTGGTCCAGCCCCATAATGATCCTTAGTATGTTCAGTTCAAGTATGCAAACACCTAGTCAATAAAGTTTGATTGATGGAGTGGTAGCTCTGTAATGTCCTGTATTACCATGTTTTCATAAAAATGGGGCTACAAGGATAGCAACATGGAGCCCACATCAGGACCAATAACAGGATTCTCTGGGAGCTCAATCCTTCCTAAAAGGTGAAATCAATTTGCCAGTCACCTTGGGGGATGAAAGATAGGAAAACTGTATGGTCAGGTTTCAGGTGGTGGAAGCCTATTCACCTTATGACATATATTATTGGAGAAGAACATTCATGGGTGCCTTCGAGGGTGTAGCATATCACTATCATCTATGCTTTAAGTATGCTATCAGATTGTGGCAAAGTTGCAGTGTTGGAGGCTCTCAAATAGCGAGCCAGGTCATGCCAACTAGCCCTCATGAGTGAATCATCAAGGAAAGAGATTCAGACCAACAGCTCACGACAGACTAGCTAGATGAAAAAACATATAGGGGAAGCTGGTGAAGACCAGCTCCACTAAACCAATTAAAAGAAGGAAGGGGTGATTCAGTCAACAGGACTCTACGCAGACACTCATTAACCCAAGATTCCCAACGACATCAGCTCTTTTAATCAAATCAATCAACACTGGCAACCCACACAATCGACAACAACAACCCACATCCGAAACAGTAATAGAGGACAGGGGCTGACCATGCCCCACAACCTAAACAGCCCTCCATGAAAAAGAGCACAGAAATCCATATGAGTCGCTGGTAAGGAACCAAAGGACACTAATAAACAGCCTAGCGACAGGCCCACGTCACCATCTGGAATAAGACAATTTGCGAGGCCACGTCCAGAAAAAGTGCTCAGTATAAGATTATTGGGTCGCTAATATAGAGAGAACTCGGAAACAGATCACCACATAACCTCTAAACCCTCAATAGACGGCGACAAAGAACCATAGAATAAAAATATCTGCAATTAATGCGAACTATTCCATCAGCAGACACCCAAACATTCTCGAGAATGAGACGGTCCTGGACTGAAGTCCTTGATCATACCAAAAGCCGTACACATAGTATCACCCATCCATGTCTTTTCTTCCTTCGATAATCCAATGCCGGACAGCCATGTAAGAGCAAGATCTGGGGAATAGATAATAGAGACCTTTATTCCCGACTCCGGCGAACGAGTCGTACATGAAAAATATACAAGCAATTCAGAATTGAAAGAGGCTTGGTTCAATAGATAACACGCTGAGTGATCAATATAAATCACTTGTTGATTAATGCTAGGAACCAATTTTTATGCCTTTCGGAATATCTATTGTCCCGATTGTATGCTATAATTCCAGCAGAAAGTGATGCAAATAAGCATTAAGGACAAATTGTCAAGAGAAAATGGGTTGCCGGATCGATATCTCCCGGAAACTAAATGTTAGTGAGCCAATGTAGATTGCCACCTGCACCGGGATATTGTTTGAAAAAAAGAAGAATATCACCACAATATCGCAATCCACAAGCACGTCTTGCCATCTTTAAAAGATTGTCACACGGCTTACTCCTGTTGATCCATTTCTTAACTCATCCTCCACCATGGGACAACTTAAAAGTTGATTACGCGATGATACCCTTAAATTGTCTAATAAAATATCAATGAGGATACGAGATGAATTTTGATGTTATTTACTCTTTCATTATAGGTAAAATTTCGATCATTCATATCCTCTCTAAAAAATCATCATCTTGGCAGATTGGTAAGAATTATCAAAATACCAAATACGTCTATATAGAATTCCCATGAGTAGGAGAATCCCTTGGTCATGCCCGGTAAGACCAAAAATAAATTTTCTTAGTGCTCCGTATAATACTTCTCTCCCAAATGTTCGAACATTGCACTTTTCTCAGTCAAGATAGCAGATCAACTATTTTACCGATTACGGATCAAAGCTTCTTGGTCAACCAACGATCGACTGACAATAAGACATTTTTATCGATAAAAAAACTTTACAGTTCTGTGCAAAATTACCACGCTTATAAGATGAGAAAACTTCTGCAATAGTGTAAATCTCAATAATATCGAATCTTAAATCAGTCCGACGACTTACTAATAGGATGCCCTAATACTAAATTTTCAACCAAACCCATGAGTAATAATTTGCTAATCATAAATTTACATTCATGATGGTCTCACTATTGCGGTAACTTCAATCGCTAGAAAAGAATCGAAGCTTTTGATGACACACATGACATCACGTACTTTACTCTTGATAGAATGTACGCACCACTTTGAAAACGAAGAAACGCATCTTAATAGACGGTTCCAAAAGGAGAATGTTTGATGAGCCAATAGAAAAATCCTTTTTGGGCTGATCAGCACAGGAAAAGACATTGCCGGATAATTATAATAAATTAAAGTATTTGGCCATTTTAAATGTGCTCACAGAAGAGAAGACCTTTGTCTTAAGCCAACAAAACGATTTCCCTTGATACCAGTATGATTCATATGGACCAGAAGTTCTTTGAAAACTCGAGGTACTTGCGCAGTAACGCGTTTGCCAACACATAATCCTTCGTCGAAGATATATATTTGACTATGAACACAGTTATTTCACGTAGAGCAAACTTAACCCGAAAAAAATGTGTCTTTGGTGTTAGAAGTCTTAATTAGATTCTTTCAAGTATATAGCTCCAATATAGGAGGATGAGCTAAAATAGAATTGTTACTAGAAAAAACAAAAGGGATTATTCCCATACATGGAATTTATAGACAAAATATCTTTTATCCTTTTTTCAAAAGGGAATGAATTTTGGTATAAGAATCCAATACATACGAAAGAAGAATGTACATTAATGAAAAAGAGATCTTACACCATACAGAGTTTAACCAAATTCCTAGTATACAGTTTATTAGAGGTATATTATATAGCTAACACTTATTTTAGTAAATTTGCCTCTAAAAGATATTGACTGAATTGGTTGCAAGTTATTTGACATTCTTTTCCTTAGGGAAGATATAATTGTGGAAATGAATTTCAAATGACTGCAATCCTTCTGTTATTATTTGGATAAATATTTTTTGTGTTGCCCCAAAATTTCATTTTGGCTCGAATCACTATGCAGAAAGAATCAAATGATTCTGGTGATCCATTTGCGTATAACATCAAACTGTTGAGGAATTGATGCTAATCTCTTCTTTATTAATAAATGATGAATATTTCTGTCACACGCAAGCGATTTCTCCAATCGCACATATGACTCTCTTCTTAGAAACAAAAGATGCATGCAAAATCCATTAAAAAGTATGTCTGAAAGAAAGTGGGATATTACCAGTAATCGTTGCAAACGCAGTCTGTTTTATGTCTGAAGTCTAACACGCAGACAATTTGACCCTACAAATAATAAATGGTCTTGGAAGCACAATTATCCAGTATTCCAATTAAGTCCCAGCAGTCAAAACAGATTTATACTTGCACACAAAGTGCATACCTCTATAAACATTCATCTATACATCAACTAGAATGTATTTCCTTTCATGCTATTTTTTGGTTTATATTATCATAAAAATATGAATGGTGCGGTAAATTCCTACATATGCGACCACATATCTAGACTTGGAGGTACGCAGATCAATTTATCAATATACTAGCGCAACACGTATACTACCCAGACCTGATCGGCTAGATCTCAAACGTATAGCTTTTATCATATAAGAATACAAACCTAGTTAAACGTAAGAGACTTCCTTCCCCGCCCCCACTCTGAGTTTTCCATAATACCGACTAATTTCCATCAGATCCCGTTAAGATGACGGCATAATAACTCTGTATCCTTGTTATCTTTATATCCATCCATCTAAGTTCAGAATTACCATCGAATACAGGGCTGTGATTGCAGTTCTATTTAAAGGAGAAAAGATAAGCATTCAATATCACCAAACTGTTGATTTTCTTCTCGTCACTTATCTAAGAATGTTCAGATAAATATTCATGATTTACCATTTGGTAAGTAATATCTACGAATGTCATGATACGACATGCTTTTTTTCCTCATTTCCTGATTACAGCCAGAGTACCAGTCGTGTTTATATCTACCATATGTAATCGAATCTTGCTCATAAAATATGTAAGATTCGCAGTCACTTAAAGCCGAAGTACTCTACGTTGAGTTAGCACCTTTAATTTTATGTTTATACAATCGATATAATCGAAGAAATCAATTTTAATACAAATCAGAACATGCCTATTTTTCCTATTTCCAACAGAAAGCAAGAATCTAATATAGTATAGCAATCTAGAGAAATTTTAGATAATAATAAAGGATTGCCCGCCATACTATCTTTTTAATTTGGCAACAATTATTCCTTTTATTGGATTCGATAAAATCATGAAAATTCTTTTAATCCTATGAGACAGAAATCTAATAGAGAAGCGGAAATAAAGAGTCTTTGAATTGTTTATTATCAAATGAATTGACCAATCATGATTTGTCATATCTCTTGTCCATATGAATATAAATAAAAAAAGTAGAAAGAAAAAGAATCAAAAGAAATTGAATTCCAATCCAATGCATGCTATGTCTGTTACTTTTAACTTGAAGTATGTACTATTTATCAAGTATTCGATATCCATTTTTTGATTAAATTAATATGGAAGGAAATTTTCGAATATTCTAAATGAATTAGTTATAAGTAGACAACATGCTTTATATGAAGTTGAAATGACAATTGGATGGGTAGAAAAAGAAAATAATCTCTGATTTATTGCTTGACCATAACAGAATGTTTCAACGGAATTATGAAGAAAAAAAACTCTTTTAAATACACAAGGCCGAGTACATTGTCTCATCTTTTGTTTAAAAGTATGAAATTCTACCATACCCTTGTATGTAATATTCTAAAATTTCATAGATGTTTCTTCGCTGTTCTGAAAGACTGTAGATCCGCTGTTACTTTCACAGTTAGAGCCACAATTTATCATAGGTCTTCATAAATTGAGCTCATGCACTTGAAGTTCAAGTAGTATCATTAAACAATAGTATGTATGTATGTTATAACTGGTCAAAACCCACTATGTGTTGCATGACATCATATGCCACCCTGCTTCCGGATGCCAAACATCCCAATTCTTGCCCTTGTTAGATTGTGGATGCGAACCAGCATGAGAAGATGAATAGGCTGATAGCCAATCCTCCCATGACTTGGCATACGATTTCAACAGTTGCTAACCATCAGATTTACTTCACGTGCGCTCGGAAAGTGATGATTCCAAGTAAGTATGAAGACATTAGATATAAGAACTTCTTATTTATATCTACGCTGAATTTGAACACACTAAAGATGAATCAGCTGGCTTGCGACAAACTTTCTAAATCATTGCGATAAGAATCTCGTCTTCGACTATAAAATGAGAAGAGATATTAAGTTCCTCTCTTTCCAGATTATCTGTGCTTCCCAAAATCATTTGCATTACTCCTTAATAGTGTATAATCTTAAATAGTTCAAAAAAATGCTTGTCATTCATTTTGATAAGTCCAATACCCTTGTTCATTATGATCGATTTAATCGTTTTATCCAAATTGCAAATTAAATTTTATTATAAGGTATTCCTTTTCCGGAAATTCTTTCTCTTTTTTGTATGGTTTAACATTACTGTGTTGATTTGAATCCTTTGAAAAATGCGCAATGTTTTTTTTATTCTTTATCAAAGAATAAGAATCAGTGACGACCGTGGGATCCCCATATATTTAATTTTCTTTAATTTTACAATCACAAGATCCTGTGTGTGTTTGAACTATTACATCCCTTTCAATATCTGTCAAAGCTTTGTATACTACAGTTGTTCAGTGATTGATTATCCATACCTAGAATCCTTTCCGTGAGAAGAAATAGCTATACTTATATCAAAAACTCCGTGTGTTACTATATTCACTCTGCGAAAAAAGCAATATAGGTTCAGTGAGACAAACAAAGATGTCGTTAAGACATCCTTTTAGAGATGGATATAAGAACCACAACGGTAATGTCTTCAAGTCGCACGCTTTCTAACATCGTTTCATAGAAGTTCCATTACATTCCTCAAATTTGAACGATAGGGTGTGTGTCCGAATGATGAATAGTCATTGTGGTCTGAACATCAATACACAGATATCGGTCCTTTCAATTTGTATCGTAATCGCATAATTGTTTAATTGTTTATCACTAAACTCACTCCATCCAAAACGTATCCTTCCATAAAGGAAATCATAATGATGTGTTTTTTTTGTATTGAGAATACCCAGGATTATAGAGATTGTAAAACATATCAATCCTTAATTAAGCAGGCGATGGATAAGAAAACTATATACCAGTACGTTTCCTCCTTCGAAATCTCAATGTTATTATGTCATATAATACGGGTTAGGTGGAATCCCTATTCCTTAAAGGGCTACGATTCTTCTCGAATCAAATTATTACGCCTCTTTCTATATTGGAACAGAATTCACTGATTGATTTATTACATCCATATGCACACATATCCTTCATGTATTTGATATGCAATTTGAAAAAAAAAAATAATATCATTATGGTCTATACAGCTTATCTAAAAAAGACTAAAATTCCTTCAAAATGGAACTTTAGAACCAAAATGTAATCTCAATTATATCTGGACGGGAGATTCAATTCCGATACCGATCTCCAAGCCAGTGCCCTCAAACACGATGGAGCCCCACTTGGATTTCATATCTCCAGATATTGAACTCCAATCTGGTGATTGAGTTATGTTCCCCACATTGAGGCAAACACTCTCTCACAATTCGTATTCTCCAAGTTTATGGTGTTGATGTCTCTATTGTGTTATTTAGCGGAGATGACTATTAAACTTCCCAACCCGGGAAATTATTCTGATGAAATTAATATTCCCGTTAAATCTTGTAGTGAATATTTCTTCGGAATTCTTCAAATTGTGAGTCGCGAGGAGCCTCTGAGTGTGTATACATCATTATAGACTCTTACAATGATATATAGCTATTCTTCATTTTTAAGCTTCTACCTCAAATCAATGATATAGCAAGCAATGTTCTTATGTGTGCTTACTTTTAGAATGATCCTATTCTGGCTCGCTTTAAGACGAGGTGCGATGAATTTTTGTTGCACCAAGAGTTTATCTACCTCATCACATTTCAACTCATGCTCGAGGCATCCAATTACCTGCTTTATGCCCAGTTATCTCATATCCCTCTTTCTCTTTGCTTCCTGGCAGCGCTTAGTTTCATACTCATAAATCTTATGGTCATCATTGATCTATGGAGAATGGATTCTTGTTCGAGAAAAGATTCTCTAATTTCTAATTTATATTCTAATACTATGATTGATATAGTCAGTCTTACAGTATGATCCCTAATTCAAAATTCCGTTTTTGAGACATTGACTACATCCACTATCCTCTGTTGTCCATTCGTAGCCTTTTCGAATTGGGATTATAACTCTCAGCCCGGTCCACATCTTCAACAAAGGTGGGGATTTAGTACGATAAAATTGAGTGTGATAAGTAAGTTAATAATGAACTTCAATATACTTCATATGTTATTTATCTTTTTTCAAAAAAATTGATTTTCGATTTTGAAAAAATTTTGCTTTAGATCAATCAAATCCAATTATAGATAGTTGGTAATTATAAATAGGAATTATTCTCTTTTTTAAAAATGATCATTGTGAGATGTATTTAGCTTTATCTCCAGTGGAACTTGTTATATTTACAGTTATAATAGTCTTTGGTTCTCGTTGATTTTAAGGTCCTATATTTTATGATCAACGTAATTGTGCCGAAGACATAAATACTCGGATAAGAGTTCTTTGCTTTTATTAGTGCATTTATTTATTTTATTTTTTATTTATGTATCTATATTATTAATAGAAATTATACATAGTTATATTGTCTAAGAAAGTGAACTATTGTAAGCTACACTCGAATTTTTCTAATTCATAGAGTAATTAGATATATCTGATTGATTCACATTCGTTTATTATATTTTTGAAAAAAAAATCAAAAGATTTAAAC
The DNA here is from genome assembly GCA_008642245.1 of Bassia scoparia. Classification (NCBI taxonomy): domain Eukaryota; kingdom Viridiplantae; phylum Streptophyta; class Magnoliopsida; order Caryophyllales; family Amaranthaceae; genus Bassia; species Bassia scoparia. Next base: position 21,522 of record SNQN01005765.1, read on the forward strand.
AATTAAAAGAAAATACATAGTAAGATTAGTTATCAATGGAAACGAATAGAGGGATTCGAACTCGGTACGCATGTCACACGGATAGCAACCACGTTTCGTGATACATCGCATACTCTCCCGTTGAAATAATATAATAGTCAATAGAAGAATTTTTAAATTTTTTTTCATTGAAATTCAATTTCATTATATAAAAATTATAAATAAATCCAATTAATTAGACTAAAATTATAAATTAGAAATTCGTAATATTACAGTTGACAGAACATATGCATATTATGACGAAAGTATAAAGTGTATGGTATTTTTGTAAACAAACATTATACAAAGATGTTGCAAATTTGACTTCCAATTAAGGATTGATTATGCCATGTGCAAAATGGATTTTCAGATTTTTGTATTATATCTTATTCGTTTCTTTGAAGACGTTGCGTTAAGAAAAAAAATACTGATTATTAGTGGAAAATAGACCATCTTAAGGTAGAAAGATAATTCAACAAAATTGGGTGCCCAAAAGGCCTTTTTTCCCAGACGGCTGCCCGATCATACCGCCGCCTTTAATGATCATAAATACTTTATTTTTTTTTAAATGATATTCAAAAAAGTGTTGTTATTGCAGTTAATAAGACAATATAAAGGACTATCTTGTTAATATAGAAGGCAATGCCATTCTATTGTCTTTCTATTTATCGAGCTATCTATCATTTTTACATAATTTTAGTAAGAAGCTTATTTTTGTTATGTCATAACACTTTTCTATTCATTATCTCCTGCAAAACGTTCTACTATCTAAATTTCGATGATTTTATTCCTTTTTTCATGCCATTCACATGAACCCATCAGTGTTCGTCACAAAAAGTACAGTTGGATTATGATAATCCAACTGACGGGTATTATTAGTTGGTAAGTGTTCTTCTATTACTTAGTTAAGGTCTCTCCCGTTTGTTACTTTCGATAAACTTTTCTTAAAGAATTCTCTCCTCTTTTTATCAAATTGAGGATTATAATTCTGTATTTATTCAACGTTAATTTATAAGTGAATTGGATATAATTGAAACATAATTTTTGTATTGATCATACTTCATGAATGAGTATAGTAAGAGTCATGGATGAGTAGGAGGTTTCTAATCGTAACATTTTTATAGAGAAAGCAATTCTATTAATGTGATTTATGTACTAGTCAATCACATATTCTTTTGTCGGTTTGGAAATAAAAACTTCTAGTCCTGTCAAATTGCGAACGAGATAACAGATTGTTAGGATTTTTAAACTTTCCTAGAGATCATCCTAAAAGTAAATTGTTGCTAATGACATTTATAAAAAACTATAGATGTAGATAAATTGTCTTTTTTCATATTCCTACACTTCCGATTAAGCAATTGAGAAATTTTCCTTTATTACACAAGCGAGCCGATGCACATGTCTCGGTTATTTGAATTAGAACGTTTTAAAAAAACAACGCACTAACTCTGCAATACGAGGTGTCTGATCGACCGCTTTTATAATACTGATTACTGAGTTGATACACAATTCTAAAATCCATTAAAGTAAACCGACATAACCAGCCTATATTTTTAGAAGAACAAAAAGATAGGCAGATAAAAATGAAAGAGACAACTTGGATATGAGTTCCTATAAATACATAGTCTTTGAATTTTAGTTCCATATATTGACGAATTTATTTCATATTTTTTACGAATATTACCAGTGATGTTAAAAGTAATTTTTACTTATATAATATAAGACTCGACCGATTTCTTTTCTTGAAACCTTAAAAGAAGTATACCACAATGTCAAGTCATTGAATACCATTTTAAAGATCTGGGCATTTCACCTTATACAACTTGAGCTATTATTAACGGTAAAAGCTATCTAGTTCATTTATTTGAATGCTGGATTTGGTTTATCTACATTCTCTTTAATCAGAGTCTTACTCAACAGTAATAATAGCCTAGCCTCAAAATTAAGATGCAATGTTTGTCAAGAAACGTGCACATCCATTGATACCTTTGTTTGACGGTTAATGATTGTCCTGAACCTTGATTGGGTAGAGACGTGAGAGGCAGGATTAGGCACTTAGACTATTGAGCTAAGCCTAACTATGACATTGAGGAATACTGTACCAATTAGTTTTAATTGAGTAAGCCCTATAGTCAGAATAGTCAAAAGCAAGTGACCCTGCCTTGCAAGATTGTGTTGAATTGATTTGCATCTAAATAGGAGGACGATCATTCTCCCGCCGCTAGAAACTTACTCAATTCGATATACAAGTAATATGTGGATATTGTTAAAAGTTTGCTATAGGATTTGAAAGAAAATCACAAAGAAAAGTTCAATAACTTCCATTGTGGTATGGTACATGAAACTACTGATAATAGTTGAGTTGCAAAACTTTGGCTCTCACTCCCAACATGCAGATACAAGAAAGATGTACAAGATTATACTAGATATTATTGAAATACTAAATGCTACAAATGTGGCTTTGTCTAAAACAATAGCYATTGAGGTGGTAACCCGATTGGAGCCTTTAGTGGAGAAATACAACCAACTCAATAAGAGGTTTTTGACTATGTTACCTGCCCATGGTCCAGGTTTGGTTTATGTTCAAGCGACTAAAAGGGTGGTTTCAAAACACTGAATATATCCGGGCTTTCTCTATGCCAAAAGAACACCTTTTGCAAGCTTACTCTAATTTGGAGGATGTTCAAAAGCCTTTGAAAACTGATCCTCTTAATGTGTCTTTGTGTGAAGCAGAAGCTGAAGCCATCAAGAGAGTCAAGTACTAGGGGTCTATTGAAGAGAGTATCCTAAAATAAAAGTCCAAAGCTGATTGAGTACTATTAGGAGACTCTAATTCTAAGTACTTCTACTATAAAACTGAAATAGAGACAATGTAGGAATAGACTTGACTCCCTGCAACTTGCTATTGGATAGGTTACCAAGGTTCCTAACCTCATTGAGAAGCAGATTTTTTGGCATTTTATGGATCTCTAATGGGAAATAAAGCTWCCTCATTACCTACTATTGATCWTTCTACTTTGWGAAAAAGGCTCTTTTTTATCCCTTTCCTCTTAGTTGTTGCTTGTTGAATTAGTCACTACTCCCAAAATTTATGCATCTATGTATGCTATTYATCCTAATAAGGCTCTTGGGATTGATGGGTAAATTTGTGTCTTTTTTAGAGCTYCATGGCACATTATTAGACATGATATTTGTTCAACTGTACAGGAGTTCTTTGCTTTAGGATCTATGCKTAAATCTTGGAATTGTGCTACCTTGACTTTGGTTCCCAAAATTTCTCATCCTCAGTTTGTCAAGGATTTTCGACCTACAACTTGCTGCACTTTTCTCTATATGATTATCTCTAAAATTCTCACCA
>SNQN01005766.1:0-20994 GCA_008642245.1 Bassia scoparia
AAAACGAAGCCATATATGAGTGTCATCAATTGGACACATGTCTACTCCTCATCAAAAATTTATCCCACCGAACTATGGTTTCGAGTCATCATTTCACTTTTTTTTATCCTGAAAATCTTTGACCTTTTTCTGGTTATTATTAATTGGCAATTCTGAAAATAGTGGAATCTATTTTTTTCCTCTCTTTTAGCTATTCATACTTTCAATTTAATGTTGTGGAGAGATTATTTTATACAAATAAAAAAATATCAATTCTACAAATATATATTTTTTTTGCTACGGTAGAACCCGTGCAAGAATCTCCCCGGGAGTCTATCTAGTGTTTTGCAATAGAAAATAGCACAAGGCACGACGAGTGATCTAGTAGATCGAGCAGACATTGTCAGAATGTATGGATATACAATACACAGAAGCTGAAGGGATGATAATCAAACGTTCACCCAACATAAGGCAGATGATATCTGATTGAAAGAGGTAGACATCTTGATCCTATGGTGCTTTGGTCTCATTCACCTGAATGTCAGTACTAGATGTTTTCTTTAGTTAGGCAACAGAAGGCATTACCTAATGATTATCAGGCTCCGAATAACAAACTTTTCAACTATTATAAAGAAAAGGAGGACAGAGCTGCCTTGGCTTCTGTAAAATATGATAAAATATTAAGAGCCTACCAGAAGTAGGAGCATAAACTGGATAAATCACCATTTCACAGCCTATACACAGCAAGTTCATTTCGTCATTGGTACTTTCTGGTAAGGTCAAAAGGGAGCAACTTATGACACATGATCAGATAAAGCTCAATGTGATGGGCGTGGAGTATTGCGAGTCGTCGACTAGTAGTGTGGGGTGGAACCCTTATGTAGCTTACGGAAAGTTTGAGTTTTGGTAAAACGGGGAGAACGCCAATTCCAAAATCAGGAAACGGGGAGACATTTACAAATAATTAAAAATTAAAGATTTCTACTCTAATTGTAAAAACATGGTAAATCGGGTTAAAAATGGCCGCTCCGTTGCGTGTAAAGATGTCCTATAAATGAAAATAATTAATTTCATTGAAAGAATTGAGAACGGAGGACAAATAATTGTTTTAGTTGCACCCGGGAAACGTTACAAAGGTGGAACAGAAGTTTTTCCCTAGTGGTTTTTGATTTTCGCCAAGTTTGTAAAACTCGGGGCTCAGACGGTTTCCGTGCCTTCATAGTGGAACAATATATAATTGCCTTCATAGAATAAAAATAATAGGGAACGGCCCTAAACAGCACGATATTGGGTGCAAGTTCAATCCAACAAGCTTTAGGTGGGCTCTCGCCACTCAATAAGCACTAAGACATTGATGATGTTGGGTGCAAAATGAAACAAATAAAGTAAAAAACTTGAAATTCTATGTAATATTTTTAGCAACTTATTTTATGGTTACATTATTTACATGATACAAGAAATTGTCCAATAAATTCACCATAGAATTGAATTTAGGATAATAATACGAAGCAACATATTTTTATGTCTCTTTTTGCACCAGCATAAAGTTGGTGCTACTAGGCGCACCCACTTACGGCATTGGGTTTGCCCATCATGCAAGCTGATACTTATTAGACATCTTTTCCTAATAATAAGGACCGTATAATTACTGGATTTTTACCCTGGATGATTCTTAACATGCAACAGAGATAGACATCTGCTTCATCCTAAAAAATGGTATCCATTTCACTACTACTAAAATGATAATGTTGGCATTGGAAGAAATTGAATGTGTTTAATATTGTGATGTGTAAGATTACGCTCTGTCAAGAATTAATTAAGAATTGTAATTTGCTAAGATGACAATACAAGGGTTTTCTAGAATTATTTGTCACAGTCTGAGTGAGTAGTAGCATCATCCCAGTCAAATACTGCATTACATAGCATAGGTTTTGATTTCTCTCTTGTGATCCGCTGACTCAGTCGCATCTTACAACCACCTAGCAAAAATGTCAAGTCCAAGTTGTAGGTTAGCAACAACCTTCAAAAAGGAGGAAGAAACAACAAGAAAAGCTAATCGCAGCCTATGCAACAAAAGGGCCGGATCAGGAGGAGTCAGATGTAAGCCGGGCATGCAATAAATCTTTTGAGTGTAAGAGAGTTCATAGCTTCAGGAGCTACTCCTGCAAGTCCAAAGCAGACATGCTTGGCAGGAAGGTCACAAGTTTGGAAGAAATACTAAGCTATCAAATCATTATTGAACAAAAGGAAAATAGAGATTTGAAAGAATAGAACTTCAGCAGAACTTGTGTGGCACGACCCCAGTGATGGCTAGAATAGTTCCAAAACTGTATCGTGTTATTTGGAAAGATGCTCCTTTTCTTTGTTCAAAGCTTTAGTTCTCCTTGTTATCTCTCACACAGATGCTCCCCCACCACCAGCCCACACGAACACACTATGTATTATGAATGAAACAAATTGACCATAAAATTCAGCAAATGCTCATGTGATTTCTCAGCATTTAAATGAGATTTTATGAGAAACAAAGTTCGGAGGTATTATGATAACTTTATCAAGCTTAAGAAATGTTATTCTATTGATTCAAAAACTTTTTAAGCAATACCTTTGAAGCCAAAACAGAAGCTCAGCAGCAAAACCCATCACCACTTGCTCATGACACAGTTTCTTTGCCCTATATGCTGATCAACTTGCTCTGCACCCAATGTAAACACACACTAGTCGGCAAAAGTCAGCCCATAGTTTTCCCCATCCATCTTCAGAAGTTTCTTATTATATCCCTGGGTAGTGCAGCTTTTCGTCTCAACACGTGGCACATTCATACCATGTGCACACACGTACCAAAGATTGTCTTACCAGCAACTACCACTAGTTGTACTTTAATCATTATTGTTGGGGTTGTACATTCATCTACAATAGTACTTCGCTCCTCAGGCACTTAATGGTTCATCGTTATTCCAAACTGAAAACGAAAAGAACAATTAGATACATCAAAAGTGCTTTGGTTGTGAGAGATATGTTGCAAATATAAGGTACACAAAGTTAATCTAGGGGTTTTCTCCTCAAGAGATACACCCGCAAGGGAGGCTTAGCTTTAATATCATGTACCGCCGAGGTTTTTTTTGGCCTCAGGTATTACATTGTGCTCCATTCTTTGAGAAAATAGGCAGACATACTCTTACTGTCTAACGTGAATGCTACAGCTTTGTGTAATGTATATCTCTATTTCCCTAATTAATCCCCCTCAATCATCCCACTTAACCACTAATTATTTCTACCATCCATTTTTCCTACCTTCATCCTTCTCTCTCCCTTCTTCCATTTTCAACTCATGTCACACCATTGGGACTGCGCTAGAGCCACAACTCACCAACCATATTCCCCACCTATGCGGACCCCGCACGAGTCCCATCCTCACTACCCACAGTTGCTGCCCTTGTAGGGTGCCTTATTCCAGCTAGCTCATCATCTTCCCTCACTCCTCACAACACCACACGTGCAACAGAAGCTGCTCCTTTCGGAGAGTACGCTACACTTACAAGCTCATAAACCAAACCAACGACCATCATATTGAAGTCTCATCCATAGGGCGATACGCATGATGCATAATGCAGACTTCAATGAAACCATTCAGAGAAGAATGAAGAGACGGGAACAAATTAACAATACCAAATCAGAATATGCATACTAATAGTACAGCTTTAAATAGTCTTATGATTACAGGGCAATGCAGATAAAGAATGACATGGATTGAATTATCAGAGTACCGAATCTAGCATTCCATTGTCCATCTTTCCACTCAGAAACCTAAACAAATAACATTTCGATTAATCATTTTCGGAGCTGGACGCTAAAATACGCTCATAATTGGAAATAGAATAAAATATTTCACTATTGTTAATAAATCGAAATTAGTAAAAATGGGAATGGAGAAACCCAGAAGATGAAATTGATACTGGAGAGGTTGATCCACGGAAGAGGAGATCAGAGAACTGAGAGAAGTTTGTTGATTGTATAATGAGAAATCGAAAAATTGAGAAATGAAGAATTGTTCCAAATTGGGGGTTGAGTGACGGCTTGATTAGAGACGTTTAAACGGAAGTCTTGGAATTATATACTAAAGTTAACTTCCTATGAAACATTTCATTATCCTCATAATTTACTCTAAAGAGAATATAAATGATAATTATAGGGGCATCCTCATGATAGTTATCGATTAAAAATGAAATAATTAATATCAACTCAATCAATTCAATTTACCATTTTAAAAAAATCTAAATATGGAGTATTCACTTTTTTGTCATAATAAAAAGATTGTCAAAAAATAATTATTGTTTAAAAAAACTGTTAACATAAATTGTTTGGACCAACTCAATTAAATACTATAAATTATTAATAAGAAGCACTTAGATTTTTAAGGTCTTTGATGAATAATATTTATTTAGATGGAAGTAATGAAAAGTCAATAATTCGATAACTCGTCAATTGTGATTTAAAAAAAGCCTTCCTAGAATCAAACTTTATTGTGAAAGAGTTTGTTAATTTTTTACTTAAATAAGAGGTAAGAAGTTTGGTACGATATAACATTAATCCAAAAATCTTAATGTGAATCAATGTATAGATTTGATTACACATTTTTAAATCATGTTCTAAGTTAATTTAAATATCATATGAAAGCTAAACAATATTTTTAATTGAAATTGACAATTACCAAAAAGTATTTTCACTATAGAGGACGGCATTTAACATCAATTATTGCATTTTAATATTCGCACAGCTGGCGTAAAAAAAAACTAGTCCTCTATTATCAAGGGGAAGGTACGGGAATTGAGGCGGGATGACGGTGTCTCTCATGGAATTTCCACTATACCACCCCTACAGAAAATTCTCCTGTACTCTTTATCTTATATCGGTTAGTCTTTGATTACGCTCAATTACAACTTATGTTTACATTAATTACTAAATTAAAACAGGGGCATCAATAATTTCAAAAAAAGAAAATTTGTTATAACATTTCTACTTTTTTACACGAAACTTTAAAATTTCACAATTAATATAGACGAGGATTACGCGGTTACGACATATACAATCGCCGCAGAAAATAATTGACAAATATAGAAATATACTTCAAGATGAACAATAAGTACATCTGTAAGATAGGTTGTAAAGTCCGTTTGGAACGGCAAAGGAGTCCTCTACAAGAAATCTTCTCGAAGAAGATACCTATCTGTGGTTTCGCGCAGATTGGCATAATCTCTTGGGATCGTGAAACAATTCCTTAAGTAATTGTTCATGGTTTGCAGATCAGTTAAATATCCCAAAATTCCCGGGTTGAAGCAGTCGTGCGATCTTCGCAAATCAATGAAAACCCCTACCACATTCTAAAACATACCTAATTCCATTAGAATTAAATCTAGAGATAAACCACAAGAAGAACAAAATATTGAAAAATAACTTGAGAATCACCGGGCGTGGGTAACATTATGAACAAGACTAAGACCAAACGATGTGGTATCCAAGAAATTCACGTAAGACGCTATCACGACTGTCGAGAGAGAAACAAAACAGTACCAAAAACTCATAGCAACCCTCCAAATCAAAGTCACGATTGGGGTAGCACACAAGTCTAGAAACATTTAACTAGCGAATAGATAAACCTAGCCCGCCACTGTTCTCAAAATTGAGACTCGTGAAAGGCCGGAGTCCTATCAGCACTCTCCCTGGAAACGAGATGACAAGTACACTCCGCGACAAAGACGAACATGTGATGAACACGCACTCAACTCAAAGGGCCGAAAGCACTCTATGACCCGAACAAAAAAAAAACGAAAAAGAAGAGTTAAAAAGGCAGAAGTAAGAACCTTCCACTAGAACACCGATGATTGGAGAACAAGCGAGACAATACATATATCTGGCCAGGTGGTTGCGACGATTGACCCTATGACGGCACTCGACATCAACAACCAGTCCCCTAGCAGCGACCAGCCAGCGCGAAGACGGTCCCATCAATCTGATGACGCGCGGCCGCGTGATAAGCCAACGGGACGAAGCGGATAGCGGTGCTTTGTGAAAGGGAGACAGACGAGCGATAAATCGGGGTGAAACAATAAACAACGGGAAGGGAACTCAAGTCTGCCTCTGCAGGCAGACGCTTTATAAAAGGGGTAAGGCCTACGGGCGCGTGTCGGATACTAGCGGCATCACCCACGAAAGGCAGACCGGGGACGCATGTGTAAGGGAAGGAGAAGAGTCTGGTGGAGGGTTTTGAGAGAGCAGAAAGAGATCTAGTCAACAACTATTTTCACTAACCAATAAGCTAGCCTTGTAATTTTAAACAGCTTAATTAAAGTTAACCAATAAATGAAACTATTTTTGGATTATGTAGGATTGCATATATATAAAGAAATATATGTTATTTTTTTTACCACTAGGTGCAACTATTTGTTCTTTTCTTTATTTGCTGGGTTTTTTTTACTTTTATTTTTAAGTTTGTTATCGATCGATAGATTGATTTTTTTTTTATTTTTATCTCTACAATGATTTTTTTTAGGTAATTTCTCATATACCTATGAGGTTAGGCCTAATAACCCATATACCTTGAGGTTTTAAGTTACTAGGTACCCCTGAGGTTTTAGGGGTTAAATAGATGATATGCCTCTTTACTTGACTACGGTCGTTAGTTTTCCGTTAATTAAATCATATATATCATCTTAATCCTTCCTTCTTCCTTTCTCTTCCTTTCTTCTTATTTCATTTTTTTTTGCTACGAGAGCTCTCTCTCCTCCATGACATTCAAAATCACAGCGACAATTCTCTTTCTCCTCCATGAATTCAACGAACCGGACCACCCATAGCCAAATTCCTCCACAGATCAGACGCCCATATAGGTTTCGAATTGAACGCGTCAACATTGTAGAAATCTAGAAATTAATCATTTTAACTCAAAAATGGATATGAAAATCTAATTATTGAGTTTCAAATTGGCATTTTGACATACTTAATTATTTTGAAGTTTAACTAGACAACCCTGAGATTTTGCCTGAATGATCAACGTGTGTTAAATTGTTCAAATTTGTTCATTAGATTTCGAAATTCATGCAAAAACTTGTTTTTTGGGCTAATTTTTATATTGAAAATACATTAAAAGAGAAGAATGGGATGATTTTACCAGAAAATTTCGAAATAGTTCCGAATCTGGCGTTGCAATTGTTGTTGTAGCTTTCTGCTTTTTTAGTTGTCGTATCTCGTGGGAGGAATGGATGAATTTTCGGATATTGATGATTGGTGGTTTGATGTGCTTGGGCTAAAGATCCGTGGTAGTCGAATGCTTCGGTCAGGAGTTTCTTCCAACTGTCTTAGAACTGGTAAGACCTCTCCAGCGAGTTTAATTCAGGTAGAGCATGGAGTTGGATAGGATTCTATGTGTGCGGATTCTAAGATTGGCATGAATTTGTTTACGTTACTATGGACGTTAGCAACAGTGTTACGCTTTCAATCATTCTGATCATCCAATGTCAATCAACACTTGATTCAATGACTCGGAACTATCCGATTTTTACTCAACAGGCTAGTAAACATCGGCTAGCATTTTAGCGAGGCATAAAATACTTATCATTTGGCAAGTTTGAGGGCATTGAGTGGTATAAACAATGGGGAGTAACGCCTAGGTGGTGCGTGTTTTGCGAAGGAGCTGGTTCGAGTGCTTAGGGGCGACTGTGGATCAATAGAATTGAATCTTGTGCTAGTGCTATCGTCAATAGGGCAATTATAAATGATTTTTCAGACTTATTTTTAAAAGAATGGTCGTAAAAGGATTCGGAGGATGAAAGTGGTTAAAAATTGGGCTCATGTTCTATGGCTCCTTGGAATTCCTACAATGCTTGAGGCAGTGGTACTTCGTTGTTCACCATTCGAATTGGATGTAGTTACTACTGCTTTTAGAAGTCTGGTATTGGCATGCTTCTTCGGGTAGGTATTGACTAAACATGGTTCATATGTGATGGGTGATTCGCAAACTAATAGTTTAGCATGCAATTAAGCTAGTCATCGGGGAGCATAGTTGTTTCAGGCATTCAGCAAATTTGGACTTAATTGGAATTGATATCTTGATGTGATAACATCTTTTTTAAAATCAAGCCTAAAACAGTGAGATAATCTGTGAATTTTAGTTAAATATATTAGCAATACTGTGGGAAGAACATCGACAATCGATTTCTAAGTATCCTATCGATGTTTATATAGAGTTGCGCCCTTAGGCGAATTTTGACTCTATTTCTACACCGGGTCATGTAGTCGAGCGGGACACATGTGCTAGGGAACTTTTTGTGAGTTCAAATAGGGTTGACTGTAACAGATGCTTAGGTAGAGATATGTATTTGCGAGTGTGTGTGTAGCTGAGTTGTGGTTGAGGTGCGTTCGAAGTTGTGATCGAAGCTCTTTACTGAGGGAACACGTGCCACCCGGACAAAGTATGATAATATTACTAAGTATGTTTCTGCGTATGGGATGTGTGCGACCGTTGGATTATCAATTGGTGAAGTAGCGGACAACATTACACATGAAGGTTGCTGATGAGGGATGGCTGTGGCGAACTAGATGACAGAAACGGAAGTCTTAGAGCTAGGCAATCGAAGATGTAAGATGGTATTAGCTAACTAGTTATATAGGCTACATCGGCTCGGAATATTACATCTATTACGAAGCTGGAGAGATTTAGGAAGACGGTTAAGGGAAAGTTGCTTTTTAATGAGTTATTACGCCAGTGAAATGAGATTTTCTCGCGAAGGTTGAAAAGAGGCACTACTGGTACAGTCGCGTGTGAACAACTAACTATCGGACAATTCTGGAGCTGAGGTATGCATGCTGACAGATGTAGGTCAAATGATAATATTGAAATGTCAAGAAGGACAAGCACAATCCATGATCGCATTACCTATTAAATACCTGAAAATACGCTTGACAATAGCAAGGTGAGTGTACGAGTCGTAGACCAATGTGTCTCCCCAAATGGAGTAATGAGTGATTGAATTTACTACCGTTTCGTTGATCGATTTGATGTCTGAAAGACGTAGTTGAAGTTCTCGTAAATAAAGAGCTCGAATCGGCTCATATATGTTATATTTCTCATGTTTCTGGAGTTCATCCAGTGTTCATATTAGCTTATTTTCGATTTGTTTCTGTATAATTTTGATATGATTTTTACATATTTACAAATCTAACAATACCAAAAAAACGTTAACTACAAAATCAGAAATACCCGAGTACGATAACTATGGAAGTGTCTAGCCCCTAGGAAGCGTATTTTTTGAAAAAGGGGTGTTCTAGGCGTTGCCAAAAGAGGAGATCGCATCAGAATATTTTGGTGTGGTTAAGCAAAGAAGGTAGGAATTTATGCGCGGTCTAGTATTGCGGGTATATACGGTGCTCTCTAAGCGTATTTATACGTTACTGGCCTACAGAGAGCCGTTATATGATACGCTCCAATGACGAGGTAGTATCGCACCGCTAAGGTATTTATAGTTCCATAGTGTATTCGCGGATATACGGCTAACGACGGGCGTCTATATCTGGATACTGGGCCTAGTCATTACTATCTCTGCCGTTCTACTTTGTAGATCTTATTATATACGATCGTTTTTTGGTAGTCTTTGTGCCTTATATACGCCTCATTTTCCTCATTGTTCGGAAAGGACCAGGACGTTACGAGGATAGTGGATTCATCGTTTAAGTACTCAAATCACTGTTCTCTCGGTTTCTCACTTACGGACTCTCTGTCCACTATAGCTATAGATGTTGCTAGTCACTCTGGTTTCTTGATCAAATATTCGACGAGCGAGGAATCAAGGTTTACTTCTGATACTTTGATGGTTACCGTATCTTAACAACTTTTCAATTTCGCATCTTTTTAATTTGAATTGAGGTGAGATATGTAGTTTCAGTAGACACTAATTATTATGGATGTAGAATTACTTTGATAGTTGGCTTTTGCATGTCAATGAGTTAGGGATTACATCTTCGATTTTGTTAACGATGTCTGTTCTCCAAATGCGGTTTTATTTTTTATGTTCGATTCTTAGGGATTGATTGTCAATATAATATTTTGTTTCATCATTGTTGGTGTTGTATAGGTCGGACTCGAGTCAAGGCATCGTTTTTCGCGTCGATATCGGCTACATGTTAATGTGTTGACTCTTTGTTAGGTGTTCGATCGTATCAGAGTCGTTTATTCATTATTATTTTTCTTATTTTATTATTTTTAGACGGGTATTTGTTGTGTTTTTGGCAGCGACAATGCGGTAAGGATGTATGTGTGTGTGTCCGTTGTATATGTTTGTTTATTAATAGAGGATTAATGTCGTGTTGTGCAAATGTTACAGTCAGATGTTATTTCATGCGAGCAAGCACGTTTTCTAGGCTCCTTGTTAATATTTACTTAACAACATAAGTATTCGCGCGTATCCGGTGTAAGTCTATTGTTTGTATACTCGATTCAATAGACTCCCACCTGTACCTTAGTGATATGTGCCTATAATTATTAGGTGGTTTTGTTGAAAAATTTGCCTTAAGTGTGTCATCAATATGTGTTTGAATTGGAATTACAAGTGATTATAGTGGGCCGCTAACATGCGGGTGGATTGGGGTCAAAGATTCATCTGTACCATGTGCCCGAACCCACGAACTGGTTAATGGAATGGACGTGGGCCCATTGTTTTGGGGCCCAAGATTCAGTTGCGTAGTCTTGATATACTATTTTTTGTGAGGGACTACGGATGGCGAATCCCATTATTCCTCGACATTTTGGACACTGGGGTCTCCCTAGGCCATTAATCTGTTACCATGCTAGTGCGGGGTTCATGTCCGGCTGCAGGTGATTCGCGCCCACAAACCAACCACGTAAAGGTTGTTGATATATTCTTACCATCGAGGTGTTTTAACGGCCTCATTAGTAACCTCCTGCGGTGGTAGTGTCCAGGTCTTCTTACAGACGTAGGGTAGCATGCAATAACTTGAGAAATAACTACAATTGTCTACAACGATTAAGTAAGAATCAGGATTGAGTATAGGTTTCAGTGGTTGTTATTGAAGAGCTCCTAAGAGCATGATTGTACTGGTATCGGGTGGAGATCTTTATTGATTGCAGACGGGCATGAGAAAGGCAAGAACAAGTTCGAACTCGATCATGTTAAAAGATTCGGGTAGAGAGTGGTCGTTTCTAGATGGGGACGGTAAGAGGATTACGTAATACAGGCTTAGACAGTCATTGTGCAAAGCATGAAATAGCTGTTTATTTGAAGTGGGAATCTTGAGTTGATATTTTATTTCTTGAAGGATAAATAATATATGAGCCTCGTAGAGGCTCGATACAACTGAATCCATGAAAGGTGCATGAGACGGATCCCCAAACTCACCAAGTCCTTCATTTCAGCCAAGGTGATAAGTTAGGGGTTACAAGTGAGTGAAATTACATCGAAGAACAAAAGTAGGAGAATTGACCAAGAGTGTTATATTAATATATCTATTGCCTTTGTAAGGCAGATGATATGTATTACGGGAATATTTCCTTTTGCCAATAGAAAGAAAAGATAACTTAATTTAAAGTGCACTATCTCTAGTAGAACTGAGAATTAATCGTTAATATAGTAGGAAGTCCTGTCGTTTAAGAGAATAATACTCATTAACGATGAGAGTACATAAGTCTTCTCTAGGAGCCCTCGTGTCAGGGACATACAAAAGCTTTTTCTGAGGTCGGGACAAATTAGTTGAGTAGGAAGTTGTGGATGAGTAAAACGCCTGGAGGTGTTTGTTTCTGACATACACTTTTGACCTAATATATGTAAGATAAACTATGAGAAGAAGAAGCATATTTAACATTAACAAATTGTTTCTTGTAATACAACCATAAGTATGAGGTTACAAGAAAGTGTTTATAGTTTATACTATGAGGGCGAATTGAGAGTAGTTTTTGAGGATGCTTTTCAATCGTGGACTAAATGTTTACAGAAGATCCTACAAACCTTCACTTGTTTTGTCTTTATGCTCTTGGGTCAACTAAATTTGAGCCCTTCTTCCGTTCATACCTAGCATCAGATTGTATTTCGTCTTAAATCCATTGGTTGGAAGCACGATGAGCATAAGTATTCTTGGTTATTGCAGTAAAGGGTACGGATTCTCATTGTAATTGTTGAGGCCTTAGAAATAAGTGCCATGGAATTGAACTCTCCGGCCGGAGATAATATCCGACGCCATCCTGGGGTTCTCTTCTGTGTGCTCTGGATAAGTATGAACAATATGTGTTGGTGAGAACGGAGGAGGTATTTAACTAATTTTTGTCATCTCTTAAGAGACTATTTAATCTCTAGAAACTGTATGGGTTTAAAACCCCAAAGTTTAGAACGGTTTGCATATGATAAGAAGAGGGAGGTACAACTCGAGGTGGAAGACACAATAGATTAGAGGTTTGAGGACGTCTGTTGGGTGCTAGGTGCAAGTCGGGAGTAGGAAGGTGGATCAGATAGATCGAGACACGTACTGTGTACTAGGATAGGAGAAGGGATAGAAAAGGTAGCTCGGATCAAGGCAGACTGTAATCTTGATTGTAATTAAGAACGTGGAGAGGAGGAAAGAACGTCTCACTTTACTTTGGCCTAGTCGATGTTCAGATGCGAAATAGGTAGGTCGGAAAATACCACATAAAAGTACAGATGGGGGTGTACTATAGAGAGGATGACGTAAAATCGCCAGGTGGATAGGAACTGCGAAACACCACATAGTTATGAGGAAGAAGTAATTGCGTACTACACTGCTAGGAGTTTAGTAAACATATTAAAAAGGTGTTTATCCATTTATACTTGATAGTCACTAAATTTTTTTGAATTATGTTATGATGTACCATAAATTTTATTTTTAGTAAATAATCACTGTCACAATAAAAGGTTGTTTCAGGGGTTTTTTTAATAAATTGACAATTTATGTATTGACTTTAATTCGTCTAATTAATTTTATCAAGGCTTAAATAATTTTTTTATTTAATTATAGGTTTTTTTTTGTGAATTCTTAGGAAATAGATAGGACCAGCCGTTCAATTGTGGTTAACTGTGAGCAATAATACTATTTTCATCATGTGCAATATTTGGGGATAGAAACAAGATAGTTGTGGTATTTTGGAAAATAATGACTGGACACATGAAAAGTAAATGAAAGACTTTACATATCGACATGATTTTGGTTTTTTGTGAGTTAAAACTGTGAGTAATAATTGAACTTATGATATAGATTTGGTGCATGAACTCCTATATAAAGACTGTATCATAATTGAACCTTTATCATGTGTTAATTAAAACTAATTTATGAGCAGAGGTGGCGAGGAATAGTTTAGTGTAATAAACATTCATCTCATACCATAAATCAGACGCAGCATATACGAGGATAATTTCAAGAGTTTACAAATAATTTTTGTAGGAGAGAAACATTCAAAACAGTTGGTTGGCAATCGATTAATAATGTAGTTAGAATAAACATCCCACGCATCAACCCAAAATGTAAGAGGCATATTAGCTTGAATAAGCATGGTACGAGCTAACTCAAGTAAGTGACCATGCTTGCGTTCTGCTACACCATTTTGTTCTTGGGTATCAGGGCACGATTTACGAAAATGCACCCCAACTTTCCAAAAATYARCAATGAATTTATTGTTATCAAATTCTCGTCCACCATCACTTTGAAAATATTTAATTTTAGCATCAAGTAAATTTTCAACTAATGCCTTAAAACCAAGAAATTTATCAAAAACCTCTGATTTATTATGCATAGGATAAATCCATGTGAAATGAGAAAAATCATCAATTGAATGGAGATTGCCAAACATCAGAATGAACAAGTTGCAATGGTTTATCACAAGAGTGCACAACATCCTTAAAAGGCAAATGCTTTGACTTTCCTAACTTACAGCAAACACAATCATGAACAAAACTAGTAGCCGTAACAATGRCTTTATTCTTCCTAAGAGTATCTAAGACACGTGCTCCACAATGATCTAGACGCTGATGACAGACAAGTACTCTATTAATAATGATGTTTGGCACAGTAAAAAAAAAGGAGTTGGAAGCTTTAGTGGAATCTTATTTTTCTACTATATATTACCTTAGAGGAGTTGGAAGTTTTAGTGGAATCTTAAATATCAATATGTAAGTAYACTATACAAATATTGTTTACGTTTGGACAACAATGCTTCCTCTAAGGTAATATATAGTGGCTCATCATATGTCTCTAATGCGGTATGTAAAATAAATTACACTCAAATAGTAGATAACTCAAATGCCAGTTAAGTAGAATGTGAAAAGAAAATGACAATAAAAAAGAATAAAAATAAGAGTGCCAAAATAATGACATCATGAAAGAGTAATTGGAAAAATTAGATAAAATGAATAGTCTCAACGTAAAGGTTAAAGAATGTGAAAAGAAATGGACAAAAATTAGAATGCGAAAGGGGGGGGGGGGACTAAACATTAGGAATAAAAAAATGAGTAAACAATAAATGAGTTAAATATTTTTAGGAACATGAAAAGTCTACACAAAGGTTATAGAGCATGAATAGACATAACACGTTTCATAATTAAGAAAATTATAAARATGTGAAACTTTTCGCATTTATGTTRAACACTTTAGGTATTGATGTTTCACGAGGGAATGACATTCGTCATTTTCAACTCCATTATTATATACTCCCTCCAATTTTTAATGAACTGCGCATTTACTATTTGGAGTAAAACTACGAATAATGCATTAAAACTTTGGGTTCTTTGTGCAGTAATTTTGTGTTAAAATTTGGGTGAGTGTGGTTCGAATTTTGGTTTGCTCAAATTCGAGTGATAAAAAGGGGGGAAAGTGTTTTTTCGGTGTTTAGTTTTTGGTGACAACGCCCCTCCCTTATTCGCATTCTGAATTTTTTGTACCATTTCTTTTCCACATTCTTTAACCTTATACGTTGAGACTATCATCATTTATCATAATTTTTCCAATTATCTTTCATGAATGTCATATATTTTGGCACTCTCTATTTTACTTCTTTCTTTATTGTCATTTTCCTTTCACATTTCTTACTTAAACTGGAATTTGAGTTATCTACTATTTGAGTGTAATTTATTTAGCCATACCCATTCGAGACATAATGATGAGCCACTATATATTACCTATAGAGGAAGAAATTGTTGTCTCAAACGTAAAAATATTTGTACTAGTCGTACTTACAATATTGATATTAAGATCCACTAAAATTTCCAACTCCTCTAAGAGGTAATGTCTATAGAGTAGAAAATAACCGATTCCATAATACATAGCTTGTCCAACCTCCTTTATTCTTTCTGTGCAATAATTTCATTATGAATAGAGTACTTGTTTGTCATCCGACACTAGCGTATTGTAGAGCACAATTCGGCTTAGGATACTCTTAGGAAGAATAAACGCATTGTTACGGCTACTATTTTCGCTTCAGCAATGATTGGTGTTTGTGTAAGTTAGGCAAAGTACAACAGCATTGCTTTTAAGGATGTTAGTGCACTCTTGTGAATTAAAACCATTGCATAACTTGCATTCTGATGTTTGTGTTGCCAATCCTCCAGTTCAATTGATCGATTTTTACTCACTTTTACATGATTATCCTACCTGCCTATATAAAACATGAGATTTTGATCAATTTTTGGTTGTTTAAGGCATTAGTTGAAAATTTACTTGATAGCTCAAACATTAAATAGTTTTCAAAGTGATGTGTGAGAGAGAATTTGATAACAATAAACTTCATTGCCGACATTTGGAAAGTTTGGGGTGCAATTTTTCGTAAATCGTGCACCTGATACCCAAGAAAACAAAATGAAAAATTCTGTTGTAGCGAAGCAAGCAATGGTCACTTACCTTGAGTCTAAGCTCAGTACCGATGGCTATTCAACAGCTATTGCCCTTACATTATGGTTATGCTTGTTATTATTGCTACCACATACCATTATTACTCTGATTGCCAAACAACTGTTTTGAATGGCTTTCTCTCCTTACGAAAAATTATTTTGGATAAACTTTGAATTACTCGTTTATGCGTGTTTTTGGTGTGAATGTTTTCCCTAACTTACAATGCAACATCGTCCTCAATTAAGTTGATCTCCTAGGTAGTTTAGATGCGTTTATTTAGAGGTATGCATCCAAATTATATAGGGATATCGTTTGTCTTCAATCCTCAAGACAGCTCGTCTGTGTCTATGTTAAGTCGTCCATGTTACTTTTCATGAGTCCAGATTTCCATTTACGCCACTCTTGTGTGTCACCTGTCTATTTGCAACATGATGATGATCCACGCATAACCCATTGGTGCTTGGAGTCCTATCTATTTTCCTAAGTGCAACTCCTACGTTGTAGACGCTTTAACCTTCTTCTCATGTGATATGTGGTGTGTTTCGTCAAGTTACCTAAGGCCACCCAACCGATGTACTCATATCTCCTATGTCATCACATTGTTTGTCCGGTGACTTCCGCTCCTTCCTGTCGCGGAGTAGTGGCAAAGTCCTCCTATCCACGCGCGACTCCACATACAGCTGCCTTGTCCACATTGTCAACTGTTGGTTTCCCTTCTCCTTGATGCCTGCTTACACAAGCGTGTCGTGATTCTTCTGAGCTCCACCCACTCCCACTTGCCTTATAGCCACCACAGAGTTGCAAAACCTCTAATCTATCATGTCTTCACCTCGAGTGTACCTCCTCCTTCTCACATAATGCAAACTCGTTCTATAACTTTGGTTTTAAACCCATAAATTTCAGATTTTGTTTTTTGGTGCATTGTTATGCTCCTGATCCGACATATTTTTCTAAAGCATACATGGACCTCCGGATGGCGTGCGACTATGGCCGGAGAAGTTCAATGCATATTCAATAATACATGGGAAATTGGTCTTATACAAAAAAGTCATTGGTTCCAAATGGGTTTAAGAAAAATACAATTCTTCTATGGGAGTGTTGAGCGGAAGAAGGCTCGATTTAGTCCCAATAGGTGGGCATAAGGCACAAGAAGGTGTGATTGAGAAATGTTTAGTCCATTGTTAAGGCTACTACATTCGCCCTGTTCTTCTCTGTCGCTCTTATGGTTGGATAGATTAGACAATTGGATGTTAAAAATGCTTTTCTTCATGGTTTTCTTACAGAGGAGGTGTATGTGAACAACCTCTGGTTTTACTCATCCACAATTCCTAATCATATTTGTTCGACTCAGAAACTTTGTATGGTTGAAACAGGCTCCTAGAGCTTGGTTTCCATCGTTTAGTAGTTTTCCTCTTAGACAGGCTTCCTTTTGTTTAGTCTGACACTTTTATGTTTATTTCTGTCGTGGCAAGGATATTCTATCTTTTCTTATAAGTCAATGAAATTATTATAACTTATTCTCCTACTTTTTGGTTCATCGTGTATTTCATTCATTGCCACTCAGTTTGCTATGAAAGGATTGGGGGAGTTGGGAGATCTTCATTATTTCTTTGGTAATTCAGTTGTACGTACCTCTAGAGGCTTATTTTAATCGCAAAAAAATACACTCAGGATTTAATTCAAAAGTTTCATTTGCATACTGCTATAGTCTGTACATACTCCTCTTCCGTCTAGAACGAACTCTCTCTTACGATGGTGACTTGCTTGTCGATCCGTCTACGTACCGTAGTATGGTAGGAGCTCTTCAATACTTGACTATGACTCGACCTGTATCTTACTTATGTTGTAACATTTAGTTTCTCAGTTTATGCATGCTCCTCGTTGTAGACCGTGGGGCCTCCCGCGGGGGAGCTACATCGATGTGGTTGGTAGTCGGTTGGCGTGTTGTGGGCTTGAGGCACAGAACCCGCACGTGAGTGCGTTGGGGAGTGTTGTCAAGTAAGGGAATCGCCACGTAACAACCTAAGTCTCCCCAAAGAGTAATCAGTGATGAAACATACCGCGTCTCGCGATTGTTTCGACTTAGAAAGATGTTGAACTCATAAAAAGTTGGAAATACGTGAGGTCATATACTGAAACAAATTGGGCAAGGACAAATAAAGGGCAAAACATTTTCTTTATTTATTTTATTATTTTCTATTTTTAGGTTTTCTTTTCTATTTAGATTTTTTAACATAAATTTAATATTGGGTGATTCCATAATTTTCCAGTTTTCATTGCATTCTTCACTTTTCTGATCGACCAGTATTTTAAATTATTTTCTGATTTTTCTTATTCTTTCTATGATTTTATAAGTTTTTAACACGCCAGAAAATACAAAAAACTACAAATATAACAAAAAGACTCCTGGAAATACGTGAACCTTCTAGAAACTCTACGAATCCTTGTTGGAAAGCAGGGTGTCCTAGGTGCGTCGAATCAAAGCGAATCACGTATTATGGAAAATAAAACGGAGGAAATCAAAAAAAATACGCGGAGAATATTATACGCAGACCTGCGTATATA
The DNA here is from genome assembly GCA_008642245.1 of Bassia scoparia. Classification (NCBI taxonomy): domain Eukaryota; kingdom Viridiplantae; phylum Streptophyta; class Magnoliopsida; order Caryophyllales; family Amaranthaceae; genus Bassia; species Bassia scoparia. The sequence continues at coordinate 18,439 of SNQN01005766.1, forward strand.
CGCAGGGTTTTTCTTCCTCTTTTTCCCCTCGCGCTATATACGTGCCTTGCTCATTCCGAAAACAACACGGTTTTTCACACACTCTATCTCTCTCTCTCTCCGTCCTAACTTGCGTATCTTCCTCTCCTTCTAAACACTCTAAACACATTCGTTCTTGAAGTCTAAGCATGATTCTGTTTTCCGATCAACAAGCAATAACTAAGGTTTTAATTTCTGAGATTACTCGGCATCTAACATACTTTTGCTCAATCTAATTAAAAACTATTACGAGTTTCGATCTAATTAACAAATATGTAGAAATCACTATTTAATTGTTCAAATGTGAATATGTTATGGATGTCATTCACGTTTTCATGTTTTTTCCATTGTTTTTCGTTTTTTTTTATTTCATTATCATTATTATATACTTGTCAACTAAGATTTCTTATCGCTTGTATAATGGATTCAAGGCGGAAGGTTCATTCGCTCCGTCTTGTATTACGAAACTAACACTGTTTTGTTTGTCTTGTATAGGCGATCCAAGGTGGAGATTGTTTCGTCGTTTTCTATACGAACTAACTTTTGTTTTGTTGCAGATTTAGGGTAAGATTGGTTTGTATATATGTTCTTGAATATTCATATACTTCGCATTGTCATTGTTGTATCATTTTGTATATATTTTGATAAATAAGACCCGGAAATATGTGAATCACTTTAAATTGAGAATTAACTTGGAAACAGCGTATTTAGGTGCCGGTTTTGACTTGATTATGAAAGTGGTCAAAATTCTAGTTTAGGTAGTCTCTTCGTGCCAATAAGAAACACACTTTCGTAGTGGTATCGGTTTAGGTTGTACGCTTCTAGAGTGTAAAAACGTAAGTTATTGCATGTCACTAACGTGATGAATGGAATTTGCAAGAGTATCCGAGTAGAGGCCGCTCATGCGGGCGATTGGGTTACAGATCTGATTCGTACATGTCCCCGAAAGCCCACGAACTGGTTACTGGATAGAACGTGGGGCATTAATTGGCACCAACGTTTCCGGGCGTCCGTGAATAACCTTTATAGGCACGGTGGGACTCCCTTACTCGACAACACTACCCATACGCACCACGTGCGGGTTTCCCGTGGCTCAAGCCCACGCAAAGCACCTCGTGAAGTACAAGCGCGCGCTCCGCTAACGCAGGGGCGGCCGATCTATAGCCACCGTGCCTATAAAGGTTTAATCACGGACGCCCGAGTTGGCTGCAAAACAATGGCCCCCTAACGGTCCGATCCAGAACATTCGTGGTTGGGACAAATGGTAAACTAGATTGAATCTTGACAATCCGCCCGCATGTAGCGGCCTCTACTCGGTCTCATGTAATTCCATTCAAACACGATCAGTGGATGCACACAACTAGCGATTTTCAAGCCTTATTAGCGCCTAATCTAAGGTTACTAGGTGGGTTACTATTAACAAACAATGACTTCTAAATGATAAAGGCGATCCACTTGTTGTTAAGTCATATTTAACAAGGAGGCCTAGAAAACGATGTCCAACTTAATCTGACTTATTGTTGTCTAATATTCCGGTTTATTTAAACAAATATCTAAAGCGTGAACAAAACATATATACAATATATTATAATATATTATAATATATAATATAACAAATCCTTATTGTCGCTGCAGACAACAAATGTTAACATATAAAGACAACGCTCTTCGATTTGATCCCGTGCTAAACAAGTTAAACAAACATGTTTTAGTATTGACGAAGTGCCTTTTGATCGTCCGCTATAGAACAACACAAAATAACATGTTACGTATTGAAGATAATAATATAGGAATGACGAAAAAATGAATGAATTGGATAAAACGAAAATGAGAAGATTAATCCTACGTTATTGACCATGCAACATTGAAAGGTAGGTTTTCTACCTTTTATAGTTTAATTAAAACTCGTAATAGTTATTAAATCAAATTAAAAGGATGCGAAAGAAGGTTTTGGGTGAGTACCTCGAGAGTTATAACCATAATTTCCTCGTGGATTTTGATTAAAAAGGTGCTAGAACCGTCTTTTGTGTTTTTTAGTGCAAGAGAGTGTAAGTGAGAAAAGCGAGAGAGTATGTTGAAGCTAGCGATGTATGCCGTATCATCGTAACGTCGTGGTGTCCTTCCTCGATGAGGAAAAGAGGGTATTTATGGCCGAAAACAAAACAGCGTATAACGCTCAAAACGAGCGTATATATGCCCAGAGAGCGTATATTGCTCAGGAGGTGCGTATATATGCTCGTCTTGAGCGTATATAACGCTTAGAGGATGCGTATATACGCTTCTCAGAGCGTCATATAGCGTTATTTCCTACTTTTTTTACAAAAATTCGATTCTTCTTGATTTCTCTCGGATGGATAACATAGACACCTTTTGTAAGAAATACGGTTCTACGGGGGTTCTAACAAAACATTCCATGTATTTTTTTTGGTATTTTCTGATTTAAAAATCTAAACTAAATAGAAAATTTCTAAAATAAAAAATAAATAAAAGAAATAAAAGAAAATACTTTTTGCTTACTTATTTGAGGTGCAGGAACTA
>SNQN01005766.1:21019-42426 GCA_008642245.1 Bassia scoparia
GGGGACTAAACATTAGGAATAAAAAAATGAGTAAACAATAAATGAGTTAAATATTTTTAGGAACATGAAAAGTCTACACAAAGGTTATAGAGCATGAATAGACATAACACGTTTCATAATTAAGAAAATTATAAARATGTGAAACTTTTCGCATTTATGTTRAACACTTTAGGTATTGATGTTTCACGAGGGAATGACATTCGTCATTTTCAACTCCATTATTATATACTCCCTCCAATTTTTAATGAACTGCGCATTTACTATTTGGAGTAAAACTACGAATAATGCATTAAAACTTTGGGTTCTTTGTGCAGTAATTTTGTGTTAAAATTTGGGTGAGTGTGGTTCGAATTTTGGTTTGCTCAAATTCGAGTGATAAAAAGGGGGGAAAGTGTTTTTTCGGTGTTTAGTTTTTGGTGACAACGGAGGAAAAAAAATGAAGGAGAGGAAAAAAGGAAAAGGAAGAAGTGTGATAAAGTAACGAAAAACTAACGTTCGTTAGTCACAAGGACAATTCGATATTATACCATAACCTCAGGTGTACTGTGTACCTGAGTCAAACAATACCGTTGAACTTTGGGGTATATGAGCTATTAGGCCTAACTTTAGGACCGCAGGGGTATATGATGAAATTTCCCTACTTCTATCACTCAAATAAATTGAAGACAACATATTCTACAATTTCACTAGAAATAGGGGCAAGCCCCCAATATACTTGTGATGAAATCTTTTTAAACCTTTTAAGTTATCTAGTTGTATAAAAAATTTGAAATAGGGCAAGTTCCTGCACAATAAGTCCCTATCTAATAAGACAATCCACAAGTCCCTCCTTTATAATCACAACTCACAAGTCCCTAAGTAATAGGGTAATTCGTGAGTCCCTCCTTGTTAGGGCAACTAACAAGTCTCCATGTAATAGGCTAATCCGCAAGTCTCTTTTTATTAAGGAAACCAATAAGTCCCTATCTAACAAAGTAATCCGCAAGTTTCTGCTTAAGAGAGCAATTCGCAAATATCAACCTAATAGGRTAACTAACAAGTCTCTAAGTAATAGGGCAACCCATAAGTCCGTACTAGTTCCCCTTTGACTTTTCATTTAACCAACTTCGATTCGTTAGTAAAGTCGRGTTGGGTTGACCATAGAGATGCTCGAAAGTAAATAGTGGCTAAGACATGGTCACATCACATGGGGTGATTAAATTATGATTAGCAAAGATAAGTAACACAATCAAACCAGAGCAAATCAGCTAAGTAACAATATGAATCATATCAAGCCCTAAAAAAGTCACTGATTCACAAATTGAATTCTCACATTCAAAAATTCAATCACTCATTCACAAAAATCCCCAAATGCCAGCTCAAGAAGACATTCAAAATCTTCCAATTGACATCTCATTCTCACGCCTTGGAGGTTTGCGACTTCTTTCTTGCCGTTTTTCATTCATCATTCAATTCAATTTCCTTTGATTTTTGTGTTCGATTGTAATAATTTTTTTTTTTTTTTTTTTTTTTTTTTTTTTTGTGTAATTGAAGAATGGTTGGTGGATCGTAAGAGAATTCCCAATGATTGGAGAAAACGATTGACTGCAATTCGAGCTAAGATTTCATCTGCTTTTGCGTCGCTTCCTAAAGATGTTGATCCTTACTTCCAAACCCTCGATTCTGAAGTAAAGTTTTGTTTCATAAATCATGAATTTCGGCTAATTCCAATTCAATTTGATTAGATTTCATGCTTTGTTATTTGAAGTGTTACTTCAAAGTTTATAATTTTAAGAGTCGAAGACTGAGAAGTACTACATCGTTACAATTTACTAAGGTGAAAGTACACTGAAAATCCTAGAAGAACCAACTTGCATATGAATTGCAGAGTCTGTTGGCATTTTTTGTAGACAGACTTCATTCAATTAGAAGTGTTCTTCTACTGTATGCTTTGCTTTAATTCCGTCTCCTTCGAAATACTCTCACAAGCAATATGAACAATTCATTGAGAAGATGGGTTTGTTCATCGTTTTATATCCCAAAAAAAAAAAAGTTTGCTTTTGAGTGGCATTAGGATCACACTTAGTAGAATATTCTTTTCTTAGAGCACAAGAGCCGGAGAGAATCAATAACCGGGAGGGAGCTCTAACCAAGCCAAGTCTATCCCTCCACACACCTTTAGAGCTTAGATGACATGGATTAGGCTACATTTACCTTTTCCAAAGGTCACGTAAAATTTTATTGACTTTAATATTTGAGAGTAATGAAAGTTTTGATGGTACAGGTGAGCCACATGTATTAACCGATTGTATGGAGGTAAAGGGGTAAAACCTACCTGTATTTAAGAGTATCGATCCATTCAAAGCCTAAGTCTGAGATCTGAGGTTGCTGCTACTGATCACTTGACACCAAGATGTTATTCATGTAGTTCATCAAACGATGTTACGTAGTGGTTAATAAAATTATTTATGATAATTACGGGTGAAATACTGAGTCTTTACCCTCTACTATTCAATGCACAATCGCATCATTGTATACGAAATTCTGAATAGTATACTTTACAGTATCAGGCTTTGTCCTCTCTAATCTTACTGAACTACTGACATATACTAATAAAATCCAAAAGATATGAAAAGAAATAGGTAAACTGTTTTTTTACAAAGAAATTAATCAAATTATGCTTTAATTTGATAATTGAGAATATCATTAAAGCATTCATGCATTTCCTTAGTAGCAACTGCTTGTTAGAAATCGCAGTTCGTATGTTTTSTTTATGAGTGATTTGTTGAGGAAGTTTCCCTCTATGTTCAACACCTGAGGAACTTTTTCAGTATTTCTCAAGTTTTCTTCGATTAAATTTCATAGCAGAGCAGGTAGCTAAGTAGGTCATTGATGAATATTTGGTTGTTTTCAGTGACTGAACCTTTTTTAAACAGTTACGTTTTGAGCTGAAATTGAATTTGAAACTACTCAACCATAAACAAAACCCTTGTATTTTGCTTAAGGAGGAAAGATGCAACTTAATGAATTAACTTGAAGCAATTAGTCTTGTAGATAAAGTCAGTGCTTTGCTGAAGTCACTCTGCGAGTCTGCGGAATGGGAACATGCTGCCTAACTTCAGTCAGCATTTACGTATATGGTTTCTTATTCTTCAAGTTAAACATGAGTTGCTGGTGTAAAGWAAACCTGAATTAATGAGATGTAGATTAATTACCGGTGAAGGAGCTGCTACAATTCAATAGCTAGTTTGAGAAATGGTGGAGATGAACCCCTTTGTATGGAGAGATGGTGGAGCATTGTGAAGRATGAGTGATTAATTTTTTGTGACTCATGTTTATGTATCAGTTTTTCATTGTTTTTGGATCATTTGTACTTAGTAATATACAAAGTTTAAATTTTAAAGCTTTTGACAGATATATATACATATAAGTTTTTGTATCCTGCTTTCCTTATTAACTATTAATACAGCCTTTAGTAAAGATAGAAAGATTCATAATTAATAGAACACATTTTCATCATTATGCGTGTGACTTTATTTTTTGAACCGTTATTTGCTATTACAGGAATTGATTACTTGGAAGCAAAAAAAATATACGAAATTCTTTTGCGGACCACTCCAGAAAGTCGGAACATATTTGGTCGCCTATCTGGTGCTGCTGTAAGTTGTGATTTGTGAACTTGTGAACTTGTGATACTTCTTCCTTATATTGTGCTGTGGCATGTTGTTCACTTGTTATCATTCTGCTGAAGAATTTTTGTGACTTCGGTGACAGGGTGTATGGGAGGCAATTGTCCAGGCATTTGAAAAGGATCATATATTTCTTGGTGAGGCTGCTCAAATGATGGCCCAAAATGTTAATTATGAGATGTAAGCTTAGATTATGCTCATTGGTCCTTATGAACAATGTTTATGGCATCCATGTTTTTATGTTTGGGTGGTAATTGTTTTTTTGTGTCAATTTGAAGCCCTTACCTAAAAAAGCAGGTCCAGAAGACACAGCAGCAACTAGCAGAGCTTGATCGCAAGGAAACTGATATTAAAAGAAATGCAGCCTTATCAGCAGCAAAGTATGCAGAAGCTTGTCAAGAACTAGGATTGCAGGTGTGTTTTATATTTTTGGGATATACTACTACTTTCTAGTGTCTTAATTCAATAATTCTTGCAGAGCCAATATGCACAGTGTTTTTGAACAGCAGGAATTATTCTTTTGTTTTTTCAGGGAAACAATGTCAGGCTGGAACTCCTAGAAAGTGCTACAAATTCTCTTCCAAGTACTTTCAGTAATATTATGGAAGTCATAACTGGTGATTYTGTTGCCCAAGCTATTGACTACTACTCCACTTTAGTTATGGAGCTTCATACAAATAAGGATGTAAGTTGCTTTTTTTGCCAATAATTTTCCTACATCTTTTGTTGGTCATGAACATAAGATGCTACGATATATTTTAAAGCAGAATCTAATGGTATGATACTATGATGACAGCGTTACCTGTTATTGATGTAGATTTTTTTGTGTTGTAGCTTATACGTGGATCTGTGGTGCCAAATTTAAAGAAAATCATTGAGAACCCCCCTCCACTTAATGTCTCTGTGGGATCTGATTTTATTGAATCCACAAATGCCTTGTCAAACTTGAATGAACATGTTGATGCATTTGGAACCATGAGCAGTGGGGTAGATGGCATTGATTGGGATATTACCATGGATAGTCCTCAGATAGATTGGGATATCGGCGCAATTGAAGAAACTGATGATGGTGCTAATGGGTTGGGTCCTTATGAGATTATAAATGCCAATGATGTTTTGCAAGATTCTTCGGTAAATGAGAAGGAGAATTTTGGCCAGGCYGCATTGAGTGGCGGAGARACCATTGATGTCGAGGTTTCAGATATATCTTGGGATGTTAGTGTTGAGAATACTGAACTGGAAATGAAGGAAGATTCTTGTACTGGTAAATATGAAGCAGAGGAAGCTCAAACATCTTCTCTAAATGCTTCTACTGATGCTCAAGCCACAGGAGATAGAAGTCCGCTTCTAGAGACGGAGTACAGAAATAACATTCTTGATGATCTCTTTGAGGTTTTTCCTTGCCTTTGTTATGCATGCTACCACCTTGTCTCATCCATCAATTAGTTTTGTATCTTTTATTTATGAATTTAGAGGGATAGTGATATGATACTAATTTAAGGTGTTAATTGTTTCAATTTTACCTTGTCATCAGATTAAGGCATTTTTAAATCAGCGACTGATAGAGCTGACGAATGAAGAGACTTTGTCCTTGCAACATCAAGTTCAGGCAGTTGCTCCTTTTGTGCTGCAGCAGTATTCTCCTGAAAACATTCAGAAAATGATTTCTGACGTTTCATTGGCAATTTCCTATTTAACAAATAAAAAAACAAGAGACTTGATCATGATTCTGAACTCAAGAAGGTGGTTACATTTTGATGTTCTTGTAGTGTTTATCTTTGTACATAATTTTCCCCCTCTTCCCAGCACTTAAAAAGAAAAGGACATCTCAGGATTTTTGTTGAACATTTCATTGTAGATTTGTAGTCTGTTAATCTTTTAGGCTGATTCCCACATACGAGCCATCAGCAGTTTTGCGTTTTGCTTTGCCAGTTTTACAAACCTTTTGCCAGATGTTAAGCTCTACAAATCATTAATAATTTTGGGAGCTAAATTATTATTAATTTTTTATTTTATTTTATTTTTTCTTTTTTTTGCCCCCAACAGATTCTTAGATAGACTGGTGCAAACACTGGAAGAAAAGAAGCATCATGAAGTAAAGCTGAAAGATGGACTGAAAGACTTGTCTGCAAAACGTATGGAGCTGCAAAATTCGATGGCTTCATCTTGGCCAAAGCAAGTAAGTGCTGTGCTCTGTTTATGGTGCCTTTCGAAATTTTAAAATTTGAACATTGTTTGTATTTTGGAAAAGATTTTATGGGCAACTGAATCAATGGATTAGCACTTCTTGATTGAGAAACCAAAATGTGAGATTTCAAATGATTGTTGAGGTGCTAACATGATAGTTTTACTTGACGTCTGAGTTGAGGGATGAAAAAAGTGCTTCCCTTTCAGAGTTATACTTTTTATTCGTAGGCTTGCTCCATATTGAAATCGACAACACATTTGAATATATGTGAATTCGGTTCCTGAAAAATCTCAAAATGAGGATGTGGTCCATTTCTCCATATAATTAAAGGACAGCACTTCTCGCACTGCCGCATGTCAGGTTGAGATTGCAGCTTAGGAGGGAGGGAGTTCTCACCCCCTTTTCTTCAAATGAGACGTAACACTATTGGCATTTGGATGGCATTGGACCTATTTGCTTACTGCCATTTTGTTCTCTCCATGGGTACTGTGTAAATCATGTAGGCTAGAATTAAAATGTGTGATAACCTTCATATTATTTGGCCTGAAGCAAATCAGTTACAGGTAAGTTTTAATACAATTGTTGATTGCTGTGAGTCTGTCCTGGATTGCATGTATCTAATAATCTAAGCCACTCTGTGTTTGGACTTGGAATCCCTGAACATGAATGTTTTTTATAATGCAGGAAGTAGCAGTCAATAAAACAAGGGGAGCTGAAGAAATTATGCTGAAACCACTCTATCGTCCTTGTATCAATGGAAGACCTGTTTAATATCATTGCGAGAAATTAATACCTTATTAAAGCAGCGTGGTCCTCTGTATGATTCTTTTTTTTTTTGCTTTTTAGGCCGAGGTTATTCTACCAATGTAGAGCATAATGCCATGAATAGAAACAAGGAGAAGTTTGTTATATAAATGGGAAGCTTTGTGTTGCTAATTATCCAATTTCCTTTTCAATAATTCACCAAATTGCTTTGAAGTCTGAGCTCTATATACATTTATCCAATATGAATATATGATGATATATTGATATGCCTTAATATCTTGGCAGTTATAACGTTCGGTAAGAGAACGAAACCCTAACATGAAAATAAAAGAGATGAAAAAAAGAGCACAATCACTTATAGTCTAATATAACTAGGCGAAAGTTAAAAAGAAAGGGCACAATCATTACTAAATCTGCTGAGGCAAATTTATCACTGRAAAAAAATAAAAATAAACTGTGAACTTATCGTTTCCTTTGGCCTATATTTCTCAGTTTTGGTAAACTCACTGATGTATTGGTTTACAGTATAAGCAGTGCTTAACAAGGCATCAGCCTGTGAGAAAGAGACTGYGATGGCAAAACAAGTAGCTTTGTTCATCCTGTTTCTTGGTGGAACGAGTATTGGTAATGATATTCTTGGTCTAGCTGATTCAGACAGGCAGGTAGCTGTAGGCTGTCTCTGGAGAGTTCAGGAAACGAGTATTGGTTGACCGGAATGATCTCTCAAAAGCATCAATTTCCACGCCATCTGCCCCAGGTTTTGGCAGGATTCTTGTCAGACCGTCAGCAATATCTGACATTCGAGGGCGGAATTCCTTCTCAGGCTGTTAGAAAYGCACGGGATAAGAACTTTAGGAACGGAAGTTTATATGAACATATTGAAACATAGAACTGATTTCCCAACTTCCATATGAAAATTGGATTGTTTTGAAGTTGGTTGGTTGGTAATGAAGTCAAATATACTAAATTATATAAASTTGGAGTACGTAGTCAGTAACCTGAACACATAAAGATACGATATCAGCACAGCGTGAGAGCGCCTTTGCAGCGAATGTTCTTCTTACTATCGGATCAACGATTTCCTCCAGAGAACCATAATCATGAAGCCTACATGAAGCCCATTTCACCAAACACTGCTCTTCTGCTGGTCTAGTACTGAAGCACAATAACAGGAGAGTTAACTTCTGTGAGCAGATTTGACGATAATTAAGCAGCATGATGAAAAATTATCTAGCAATTACAGCACCTATCAAAAGGTTTTCTTCCAGTTATTATCTCAAGAAGCAAGACACCAAAGGCGTACACATCAGTCTTCAAGCTCTCTAATCCTGTTTGCCCGTGTTCTTGTGGAAGGTAACCACAGTCGCTTATAGCCATCTCAGCAGCCTGTTCATCCCAATTTTAAAAGAGAAGATAATTGGCAAACCATTATGCTGTTTGAAAACTAATAAATTGCTGAATGCAGACACTGAGGCCTTTTGATGTAGATACAGCTGGGAGTAACTGTAGTGTATTACTCTATTCTTAAAATGTCTACACCACTACAGCATGAATGTCTAAATTGCTGGTAACAGTGGTAAGGTATARGATTTACCTTAACCTTGCAACTATTGCTGGTGAGAGGCCTCAATATAGAAAGTCCGCTGTCACATACTCGAGGCATGAGCTCGTCATCAAGCATTACATTGGCTGCTTTAAGATTGCAATGTGCAACTGGGGGTGACAGGGAATGCATGAAGCTGAACATGCATACATGCAGAAAACACATTCAGTGAACTAGGAGTGAAGCTCTTGGAAAAGAGTAACAACAAAGTCTATTTTAAGCATGTTCAGGTTACACAGAATACTTACTCCAGGGCTCGTGCTACACCAACAGCTATCTGGACACGGAGGTCCCAGGTGAGAGGTAGGAAGTTTTTGCAATGCAGAGCTTTATCAAGTGTCAGGTTTCTAACATACTCATAGACAAGGAGGTGTTGTCCATGCTCTACACTGTAGCCAACAAGAGGTACAATATTTGGGTGCTTCAAGCGGGATATGCAGCGAACTACGTCCAAAAAATTTTCTTCTTCATGAAAGGACAGTGACACCATGTTTATATTTTTCACAACCAAAATCTGGGAATCAAGAGCATTAACAAATATGTGTCAGCATTTCATGAGATTTGAACGTTTCAAAGAAATCTTCTTCTGCATTAAGAATGTACCTGGCCATCGGGAAACTTTGCTTTGTAAACCGAGCCAAGTGAACCCTCTCCAAGAAAGTTCTCTTGGCTGAAGTTGTTTGTTGCTGACTGGATTTCAGCTACTTTATAATGTTTTGCATTTGGGGGCATTTTGCTTTTAGTTGACACAGGAACAGAAGGTATACTTTTGGGTAAGGTCATAGGTGGAACAATAGGCAAGACTRGCGGGATTTCTTGGTATCTCCCGGGAGACAGATCTTCTGTGGAGCAAACAAAGCAATATGCAATACAATTTTGAGGTTAGAAATAGATATRCGCAAAAATACGGAAAGCAATGGTAWWATGGCAATTAGGGAAATAACAGAAGCTGGWAYGATCACCTCCGTTTGAACTGACTGGAAAAGAGCACATTGACCTTCTGCTGCTACTCAGGTTTTTGAGTGGAGCAGCATGATTTCGCTTATTGAGGAAAACAACAGCCAGTGCCACAAGAGTTATAATCAAGGCTGTTCCACCAACTCCTACTGCTATAACTCCTAAAATCTTCCCCTTTTTCTTATGCTTGTGTGTGCTAAGGGGAGGACTTTYTTTCTCTATGGCACTTGACTCAGCTATTGGAGGACTAGTAATACTCTGCTCATTGGGAACTGTATCAAATGGAAAATTCCATGGTGCATAATCACCCACTTTAGTGAAATTATTGCCTCCAATCCTGATTAAYCAAGAAACAGCTTTGTGAATAATGTTATCAAACRTGTTAATCCMTATACAWAGTAGTAAACACTAAATAGGGATCCTCTTACCATAGATTTGGAATAGTCTGAAAATGCTGTGGGATAATGCCACTGAAATGGTTGTCTCGGATGTCCCTAATAGAAAAAAGTCAAAGACGATGCTATGGTTATCATCTGCAGTAAATTATATATGAAGCACTCAAGCACAATGCATCTGCAAGATTCAACTTACAGATCAGTCAAGTTTAGGTGACCCAGGTATACCACTGAACCAGTAAGTTCATTGTTTTCCAAAAACCTGCATGAAATTCTTATTAGTTCTCCCATGTAAGATAAATTTCAATGTTGCAAAAGCAATCTAAGCTCTCAAACTTAATTGATTTTAAACATGTAGGCTGTCATCTCTGAATTTTTTTTACTTACAATTTGGCAAGACTTTTCAAAGATCTAAACGAGCTTGGTAAATCTCCGCTGAACTTGTTGTATGATAAGTCCCTGTAGCAGTACCCCAGTATAGCAATATGAGAAAATGAGAGGAACARATGAACAGAACTTGCATTTATATATCTCTGCTCACACATGTTATTTAAACAATGACAAAGATATAATTATGTTAATGAAAAATTGAAAACAAGGTACTAACACAGTAACACATACTGCATAAGGCTATGGTTATTATAAAATTGGACAAGAAAAAATAAGTGCAGTTAGTATGTAGCATTTGTCTATAATCAAATATTAACCTCAGCAACCTACTTACTATATTAGGGAATAGCATTGAACCACGTACCCAATCTCTTTCAAGTTCAAGGCTATCGAATACACACCCATTTGGTCCAGAGAGCCGTGTTGTGCCGATCCTGCCAGATTAACTACGTAAACAATGCAACTCAAAAGAAAGAATTAAATTCACAACAGAGATTACCAATGACGTTTGGACAACAAATTTTATTTCCTTTTAACTAGAAAACCCATTGACAAAAGTAACCACTAATCTAGAAATGAACATCACGTCACCCAAAATCACAGTTTCCAATTCAAGAAGGCGCTACGGCTATGTGGAAAGTGCTTAAGTACAGAATTGTTGATGACACAATTCTCCGTCACTAGCCATGAACTATAGAAGGCATGAATAAGGAATTACATAGAAGTACCATTTTTATCAGTAAAATGCAGACAAACGTGGGCTTAACCAAACTGGATCACCATAGGTGGTCAGGCACTCGGGGATTTTCACCTTCTCTATTAGAGCTAACATCGCTGATTTGCAAATATATTGAGCAGTCAAGGTTGGGATATACGATAGTAAAAATCCTAAATTTGGCATACAGAATAAAATAGATTTCCCACTTGGACAAAGATGCGAAGCATGGAGATTTGAATAGGTTGGACTGCCTAAGTCAATGACCATCATGCAATTGTTTTTAAGTAGCCCATGAGTTTGGCTAGAGATACAACCGCGAAAATCAAGGGCATGTTAGATATTTGAAAACAAGTTAAATTGGGAAGAAACCTTCTAATAATTATTAAAGTTGAAAATTTTACATGTGCTACCTACTGAGAACCCAGACATTCAACTCCTGTCCAAGATTGCTCGCAGCCGGACCTCCTTCAGCTACTTTCCATCGCCTATTAGCTGTTCTGCGGCCTTTGAAGCCGGCATTGCCTACAATGTGCTATGAGCTACACTTGCCGCATTATGGAAGAGAATGTTAGTGATTTAAAGTCTTTACAAGGGTACCACAAATTAACCATAACTAGGTAACTTTGTTTTACTTGGCAGAAATTTTTTAGTAACTCCAGACCCTCCAAAAAGTCGGTTAAAAATTCGAGGTGTATATTTAAGACTACCTTTCTTGTTAGCTGTAATTAACAATCTGCGTAACAATTAAAATGTCTTCATACTGTTTGTCAAAACATCTCTTACAAACTAAATTGAGATAGGATCTAACATGATAATCTCCAACAAGTCTTGGGAATTGGGATAAGACAGTCAATATTGAGTCAAYTGAGRTGTGTAGCATATTTTAAAAGCATTCAAATGGCAAATATTCAGATAATACCATGCAATACATATCATCAATTCAAGGGCAGCAGAGCATGAAACTCAATACTATCGTTCAGATGGATTGTAAACCACCAAAAATCATATGATCATACTAAGAGAAAACAGTTATTCATGATCAATACCAGACTGAGAAATGGGAGTAGTGAATGGTAACTAAAAATTCAGCAATATTATCTGATAGACTTAGATACTACTAAAATTTGTAAAACATACATCAGGACAAAAAATCACAACAGTATATGCTACTAGTCCAGAATAATTTCAAATGGCGAAAAATCAAGAACAAGGCAATGTCATGTTGTCATACAAGTCCCACAAATCATGAAGAACAAAACTATTCCACTAAGAATGAGAGAGTACCATCGAGTGCATCTGTGGCGGCTTCGCAAGAAAGAATCATAGAGGCAACCACGAAACAGAGACTCAATCGGTGTAACAGCAACTCCATTTTTTACGATACAARATCTTCAATCAAGAACACTAACTACCGACCTAGGAGMGAGAAAGAAAAATGACGATAAACAGTGAAAAACAGAGATTAAAACCGAAAATTACAATAAGTAATATCATCGAATTTTAAAATCAAGAAAAATGAATAAATATTTTCCTCATATTACGAAGCAAYAAAASGATTTGAACTACGAGAGAAAAGTAAGTTGCATAATCAAATCAACTTTAAAAAGAATTAATCCAAATTTTGAAAGAAGCGATTATGAACCGATAATATACTTACATCGTTCAAAAACAGTTATCATGATCGTTAAATTACAAAGAATATCTCTTAAAAAAACCTCAAGAAAGAATTAATCTAGATTTTCTGAGACCTTTGATTGTGAACTACGATGAAGAAGGAAGTCCTAAACAGAGCAAATGAAAGAAAAACCAGTAGCATGAAGATTAACGCATTCATCAAAAGATACATCGAGCACGAAATCACAATGACTAAGCAGAAACAACGCAAACAGGTACTCAGAAAGAGTAATTCCCGGATATGACGAAGATCGGTAAGCAAACGAGCTCAGAACGATGAGCTATATAGTCGCTATGCTGAGAGTAATTGGTCAACAACGTCGCAACAAACAATCAACTTGGAAGATAAGGTAAAACGATAAAAAGGAAACAAAGACAGCTCTGCTATTGGTAAGTTACCAACCGCGCGAACATGCGCGAGGAGTTAAGCTACTGCGCGATATACGGTTACAACGGCGAAACGAGAAATAGAGGAAATCTTGTATGGCAATGGAGAGAGGAAGGTTTGAGATGCAGCTTTTTGAGTTTGTTTGTCAGAGAGGTGAAGAACGGAGGATGGAATGGAGACGAGGATGGAGGGGAAAAGTTGAAGTTGTGAAAGTGAAGGCCGGAGGAGGAGTTCGTTCTAGTACTGGTGTCCTGTTCAGCTGGCTGCAGCGATGTAAGCTGACCGTTTTTTTGTTCGGCGCAATGTGAGGAGTTGCCATGCTCGAGTCGTGGATACGATTCGTTTCGCAATTGCATGCTACAGAAATTATGCATTGTGTATGTATTAATGTATGTTCCAGTAGCAATATTGGTATCACTACTCTCTCGTTATTTTAGGATGGCACCCCACTTTGGTTAGTGTGTGGTTTGCAACTTGCACAATATTGGTGTAGTGATTGGTAATTTATATAATGTATGTGGGACCCATAGTGAAGGATAGGAGAGATAAGAGATAGTGACCCCTCATAAAAGTGGACAGTAGTGCGGCATTGATAGAGTATTTATGTATTGGTCCCCTGTCTTGAAGAAAAAAATCAACGTTGGGACAACTCATTTCCAATTTTTAACTAGTAGGACCTGGTCAGTCTCTTATAATAAACGGATTGGAAAAGTTGATATGATCTTATTCTGATATGTCACAAATTAATAACGTATACCTTCTCCTGAGTCGAAAATTAACGCAACGATTTGACATGTAGTGGAGAGGAAGAGTAGTGTCAATCGTTACTTTATTTTGATACGAGGAAGTATTATAGTAGGATGTCTTCAGTGATGTTACAATCTGAGGTTCATGAGTGTATCTTGATTGTTGTTGAGCTCTAAAATGGCGTCTTAATTGTGAGTCGAATAGTTTCAATGTTACTTTTCACAACACGAAACACAATAATTAAATAACTATGTTTGTTTAGGTTTGCATACGGACACAACTCTAATGTATTGGTTTTTGTTTTTTTTTTGGTGAATCACAATAATTTGTAGAAAGTAAAGGCCCAAATAATAGCCCTTTGCTTTTTTCCGTCGCCTGATTTCGATATGTCGGTCTACATATCACCCAATTGGAATCAACTAAAGATTACTAGAGCTGTGTGTCCAACACCTGACATCACTTTTGTTTGCTGGCCTAATCACTATTTGTTTGTATGGTTAAGCCTACTCCTAGCTAGGTTTCTTATGCCTATGTGTGTATATATATACACCTGTAGAGGGCCTTGTGCCATTTGTATCATTTTTTGTATCATCATCTTCCTAAGCAGAAATATACAAAGCTTTAACCTTTATTCATCACACATTGAGTATCAAACTTGCTGTCATCACAGCACCATTAGAGCTATCCAACTCTACATGGTATCAGAGCCAGGTTGCAACTAACCTGTCCTTATCTCGTTCAATCCTTACCAATCCTCAACACTCATAAACACCAAGTTGAAGATCATCAAAATGGCCCACCTAGAAAAGACAGCAGTGGATGATGTAACTAGTCCATTGTTTCTGCACCCAAGTGAGAACAACCTGGTGGTGACAGAAAAACTTCAAGGTATTTCCAACTATAGAATGTGGAAGAGATCCATGGAAATCTCACTTGCTGCGAGGAGAAAACTTGGTTTTGTCACTGGACTTGTGGTGAAAGACAAAGATGATGAAAAGAAGCAAGAGCAGTGGGACACATGCAACAGTGTAGTGATCTCGCTCCTAGCTCCATGGTGCTATGGCTGATTGTAACACCCCAATAATTCTCCCTTTTTCCTGTGAAATATTTATTAAAGCTACGGAGAACTATTGACATGTTATCGCCACATGTGAAAACGTTTTGGCTTATTCAGAATATTACAGCGGAAAATGACTAATTCAATTAATAAAACTTTTAGGAAAACTATGAAAGAATTTTTTTAAAAAAAAACTTACAACTCGGAACCGTCATTGGCCCTTTAATCAAAACCGAGAATAAATATATAGGCAAACTAACGGTACTTAGAAAAAACAATTTAACCAATTATATAGAAATACTAAAATTTTAAACCATGCATTAAATAGTAGTTCAAGAACCTAACACTCGAAAACTCCCATACCCCAACGTTGTAAAAGCGCTTGTATAGCCATCAACAACCTGCACAACCTGTAAAATTTGCTCCCCRTGATTTCCAAATRAAATAAGGATCATCACAGGTCCACCAAAAGAAAGAAGATGTGGACGACACACACAAACATAAAACACGCAATYAGCAAAGCTGAGTACATACAACTTACGAWACGAGAAAACAAAYGGACAACACTTCCCCTATAAACTGGACATACCAAGTTACGACAACTGCMCAAAAAACAAAGAAAAACACAAYGGTGGTGTTCATAACCACTCAACAACATTTTATATAAGAAAACCCAAAGGTGGTATTCATAACCTCAACCACTTAATATATACATTTGATCCAACATACCTCAATACCAAAAATCAACACCAAACCTGTTACACATACTTTAGTACCTGAATAGATAGTTTAACTCAACCTCAACACCTGTATGAATAGTTCAACTCTGCTCCGACCTGACTCAATATAGTTCATTACATTATTTATGATTTGAGTAACAGACAACGTTGTCCTCAACCCATGTTCACAATTTAGGAACATCAACCAGACACCAAGTGTCATCAGACACAAGGTGCCACAACCCCATGCCACCCCGTCGAAAGGCATCAAAAAATTCAATAAATTAGATGGCGAACGGACGCGACTCCGTCACCATAGCTAGATAGATGAGATCTCATCTAACCCATGTATACAGAGCCGTTTGATCAACGCGTCTCTTTTCTATTATTTTATAAAGGATTTTATCCCAAATAAAAAACGAATTTATCAACTCAAACAAAAAATGCAAACTGACCAGCGTGCAAAAATGGTGACCGGTAGATCAAGAGATTGAATCTGTCAAATTGCAAGAGAAATGGCGAATTGATAGCCTGCGAATTAGGGTTTTTGTTTGCTGCGAATAATCTTCAAGTTTGCTGTAAATTAGGGTTTTGTTTGGTGTTGAATTGAGTGTCTAATGGGTGGTAGAATTGGGTGTCGATTAGAGTATTAATTTGGTTGTCGAATTTGGGGTTTTTTCGAATTTTTGTTTCAATTGTGTTTTAATTTGGCTAAAGAATTAAGAAAAAAGAATTTGGGTTGAAGTCAGGATAGAGAACTGGAGAAGCAAGAGTAGTGTAGGCAAAAAGCAAGAACAACTGTAAGGGACTGCGTTCAAAATTTCACAAATACTGTAAGCAAGAATAGCTGTAAGGGAAAGGGACTACTATGTACTCCATATAAAACTAAATTGTAAGCCGTTGCAATAGCTCTTCTCATTTTTTAATTGAATTCCAACCCCTAATGCAACGGTTTGAGAATTGAGACTAAACGTTGCATTATTTTCAAGAAAGTGTTACATTAGGTA
This sequence comes from Bassia scoparia, assembly GCA_008642245.1. Taxonomy (NCBI): domain Eukaryota; kingdom Viridiplantae; phylum Streptophyta; class Magnoliopsida; order Caryophyllales; family Amaranthaceae; genus Bassia; species Bassia scoparia. Next base: position 37,296 of record SNQN01005766.1, read on the forward strand.
GGCTATTGCAATAATTGTATATAACGTTGCATGTGTTCGTTGCATTAGAATAAATTGTTGCATAAAGTCATTGCATTAGTTAAAATTGTTGCATAAAGTCGTCGCATTAGTAAAAATTGTTGCAAAAGATTGTTACATTAGCCTAAATCGTTGCAATAAAGTGTTGCATTAGACTTTTAATGTAGTAGTGGTAAAAGTTGCGAATAAAATCACAACCCTAACCCCTGATTGTCAATACTCCAGACGTGCACAAATCCAGAGTTTTATTGCTCATTCGTGTTATATTAATCTGTTGATATTTATCAACTTCCAAACAAGACACAAAACACATACCAATTATTTTTAACACAAACCATTCTTTATTAATAAACTGTTGGACAAGCCAACTAACCTTGTCATTAAAACTTGCACTATGCTTGCCTCTTACTCAGTTCATATCCTCATGTCATGAACTGAGTATAAAATCACTTAATGGAGTAAGTTACACTTGACTCCACTTAATTTATCCATATAATAAAAATACTCATGGAGTAAGTTATACTGTAACTCCACTTAATTCATCCCTGTATTTTAAATCCTCATGGAGCAAGTTATACTTGACTCACTTAATTCCTCAATCAACCTAATCAATAAATTAAGAAAAATGACTAATTAACAACCTCCATAACAAACCTCAATGAACAAAACAATTTTCCATACATTCCTCAATTTCCACAAATATAGACCATGACATAAACAAATGATTCATTTGTGACACCAAACAATTCCATGGGCATCTCCTACTCATGCTTCTAAGTTCTCAAACATCCTCAAACAAACATTAAGATCAAGAGTTTCCGCAAGTAATACCGTACCTTGAAATAAAACAATCCCCAAATTATCTTCACTCAATAATAACTCAAGGAGAATTTCCTCCTACAATCAAAATAGAAATCAATTACTATGATTATCCGACAATCGAATCACATTAAAATATATCCCTCTGAAACCCCACCAAAACCTTTAGAAATCAACCTCGTTATGTTTTAAAGATTAATTTCAATGCTATATAAAACATTCATTAATGTTTTTATTTAACCTTAAAAGACATAATTTTCAATGGTTGAAAATTACTTTGAATATGATTATAACTAGTTTTATGTGCACGCGATGCGGCTGTAAACCTACGAAAAATCGCAATTATGAAAAATGATATAATATAATATTATTAAATAAAATGATTAAAAATAGATTGCTATTATTATTTCTTTCGAAATAGCTTATAAACAATATAAATTATTAATTGTAAATTATTTTGTAAATAATTTTGACTTGAATCAAAATATATTCTCGTATGTTTCAATTCAATTTGTATAATAAATGTTGATATATTTGGTTTAGCACGTCAATAAATGTATTGTCATTTTTAATAGCTAGAACAATGAAGTTAATAGAATAGAAAATGAGATACTTTAAACATTAATTTATAACTTTTTTAGTTAAGGGTATTATAGTCTTTTAGGACATGATTTCATATAGGGGTATTAACGTATTTTAAGAGGGGGGACACCATCTTCCTCCCCCTTCCCTTATATAATAGAATTAAAGCTGAAAATTATGATAATTAACATATATTTGCGTGCCCAAATATTTTTGATTAATTTTAATGACAAAAACTATTTTGTATCGAAATATGTCAATTCTGATGTAATAATTTATTAAAATACTAAAACACACGAAAATTATTAACTATTTACACAATGTATTACTATATATAACATACACACAATTTTTGTAAATTATATCTTAATATAAAATAAATAAAAATCGAATACAGAGTCAGCAATCCGAAAAACAGTCAGTTTGAAAACGAATTTATTTAAAAATAGTATATCAGCTTGGAAAATTCTGAAAATTTACACAACAATGTTATTATATATATATAGAAATATCATACAAATTTTAGAAATAAATATTGATGAACATAAAAACAGAAAAAAATCAGAAATCGAAATCTGAAACCCGAAACATAGTTTTTTTTTAAAATAGTAAACGTCTTGGAAAAATTCTGAAAATTTTACACAAGGTGATATGAATTATAAAGATCACTTACCAAATTTTTGTAAATTATTGCAGAGCCCTAAAATAAATAAAAATACAATACTAAACTGAAAACCTTATTTTAAAACCACTCAAATAATTTTATAATTCAATAAATCTGAAATTTTCAATTGAAATTATCATCATAAAACTCATAAACTTTGTAATTTATAGCAGATTACACTCAAAAACATTAATATAAACCATTAGATTATAAAAATTTCAAGTTTTAATCAAAGTATAAAACAAGAATTAAAACATGAGAAAGAAGAAACAAAGAAGGAAAGAGGGGAAAGAACAACCGACGGTGGTGTCCGGTGGGTGGCGGCCAGTAGCGGCGGTAGGGTGGTGGCAGCGGGGCAGCGAGCAACAACCACCAGCAATACAAAGCAACGCACAACATCAGCACGCAAACCTCATGTTTTCCTCTCCTTTTTTTTGAAAGAAGAATAAAACTTTCTTTTTTACTGACTTAAGTTTTAACTAGGTTTAATTTAAATATCTTAATTATTTTATTTATTTTGTTTTGGAAAAAGAGGAAAAGGATAGATTTCCTATCGTAACATATAATTTAAACGGAAATAATAGAATTCAAATAAAATAAATCTTTTTCACGAGATAAATCATAATATATTTATAATAAAATATATCCATAAAATTTGATCGTTTTTATGAAATACATCGTAATATATTTCTAAGAAAATATATTTATAAATATTTGAAAATTGCGGGGGATTATACTGATTCTGTGAAGAGATCAGTGATGTACTTCACCACAACAAAAGAGATCTGGGCACACCTAGAGAAGAGATTCATAGTGAGCAATGGCTCAAACAAGTACAAACTCAATAAGGCACTCTATGAGACCAAACATAATGGAATGCCTCTGAGTGAATAGTACACAAAACTCTTCTGTATCTGGGAAGAACTTGACAACCTGAACAATTATCCTCCAATTACTCAGATGACACTTGAAATCAATACATATATAAATGCAATCCTACAACAACAAGAGGAGCATAAGCTGTTTAAATTCCTCAATGGACTGGATGATGACTATGCTGCTCTCAGAAGCCAATTACTCATCAAAACTCTGTTTCCATCAGTTGAGGAAGCATGCTCTGCTTTGCAACAAGAAGAGTCACAATGGGAGATCCTGAAAGGAACAACATACACTGAAGCATCTGCAATATGAACATCAGAGTGATGAGACAGTGGAATGAAAGCTGGAGATCAGAACAAAGCTGAGCATGAAGGAGGATGCAATGTATATGGAAAGAAGAACCACACATTAGAGGAATGTTGGCAAGTTATTGGGTATCCCAAGGGGCATGCTTTGTACAAGGGAAACAACAACAAATATGGAAAGAAGGAGCCACAAGGAGATAACAGGTGGAATAGGGGCAAGAATGTTGGATACAAGCCTGGGGGTACTAGAATGGCTGCCGATGCTACTATAACTGGAGAAGGTTCATCTTCAGGGGGAGGTTTGACTCAGGAACAAATAGAACAATTGCTCAAGTTGTTGCCAAGCTCCTCAGCAAGCAAGTCGGCACATGACACTAATGATGAAGTAGAAACTGCTTTCTCAGATATGGCTGTGACTAATCATGGTAAATGATCTTTGAAAACATGGATATTGGACTCAGGTGCCTCTGATCACATGACATGTGATAAGAGTTTGATGGAAAATGTGAAGGAAGTGAACAATATGCCTAAATTAGACTTCCAAATGGTAAAAATGCCAATATAACTCATGTGGGAAATGTGAAGCTAGAAAATGGCATGTTATTGAGAAATGTGACTTGTGTGCTTGAATTTAAACACAACTTGTTGTCTATTAACAAGTTGGTGCAAAACAATGAATGCAAAGTGGTCTTTTTTCCTAATTTWTGCCTGATTCAGGACTCACATTCAAAGACAATTAAAGGCCTTGGGAAAGYAGTCAGTGGCATATACTATCTGGTAAATGTGTCATTGTAAGGTTTGGAGGTGCTGAGTGATGAGATGTTGAAGAGATAGAAAGCTGGTGGCAGTGAGACAGAAGAAATAGTAGTTAATCATAGTAGTATGCAGTGTAACCATAAGTTCTCTGATCAGAAATGCAATTTAGATAATGTTAATGTAAATGAAAGTGCAATTTGGCACAAAAGACTTGACCATGCTCCTGTGAGTAGATTGAAATCAATTGACAGCTTAAAATTGTCTAAGTGTGATGTTGATATGATGTGTTTGATATGCCCCATGGCAAAATTTACAAAATTGCCTTTTACTGTGTGTGATTCTGTTGCAAWATCTGCTTTTGATCTTATTCACMTGGACACTTGGGGTCCATACATGGTTAAAACATATAATGGCTTCCAATATTTCCTCACCTTAGTAGATGATTTCACCAAAATTACCTGGGTGTATTTAAAGCACAAATCAGATGTAGGTCCTATATTGAGAAATTTCATCACACTTGTAAAAACTCAGTTCAATAAGGTGATCAAAAGGATCAKATYAGACAATGCAATGGAGTTCAAGGAAGGAGAATGYAGAGAAGTGATGGAGGAATTTRGCATTCAAAGCCAAACCTCTTRTGTTGATCGACCCCAACAAAATGGGAGAGRAAAAAGGAAGCACAGAAGCTTGCTAGAAATGGCTAGAGCCTTGAGAATGGATTGAAGTATTGGGGAGAGTGTGTGTTGACAACGGTCTATATCACAAATAGACTGTCATCCAAAGTGATATGATAGGGAACATGACACCCTATGAAAAACTGTTTTGTGAGCAACCAAAGTATGACCATTTGAAAGTTCTGGGATGTTTGGTGATGGCATATAATCCTAGCAGGGACAAGGACAAATTTGCTGCTCGAGGTGTCCCTTGTGTGTTTCAAAATGCATCTATCACACCTGTTCACGATTTTCTATCATTCACAGTTATGGTTTGGTCCTTGGTGTGATGCTAAAAGGGAATACATTGCGTTCATAATAATTTACATCTCATTGACCACTATGTTGATTGGTCAGCACGGCAGAAGTTGTACCCTTTTGGCCTTGGTATCTCA